>JAIUCT010000009.1:1617295-1628792 GCA_021307375.1 Tetraneura akinire | reverse complement strand
TATTATTATTATTATTATTATTATTATTATTATTATTATTATTATTACTATTATTATTATTATATTTTAGTAGATTAGTTGTAAAATTCAAAATCTTTATATTTTATAACTTATATTGTATGTAATCGTTATTATTTATTACGGAAAATCGAATAAACGATTTTAAATTTAAATAAAGTAATTGAAAAATAAAACACAAAACTATAATATTATAAAATCGATATACGTTCTTCTCTTCAATTTTGTAGGATTTAAAATAAAAAATGGTTCTGTATATAGAACAATTTTTATTATCACCCATAAAAAAAAAAATCAAATCAAATTAAAAAATATATACGAACTTATTTAAAATTAGAGATATGCTTTATTTTTATTCTATTATTGTTATAATAATAAATACGAGTAATAATAGTTGAGTATTTTACGTTCTTTTGTTATTCAACACATAAAATAGTTCAATAATTGTGTTTTGTGTATAATGTCAAATGTGAAAATATTATATATAGATAATGACAGATTGATAAATAACTCATTCGATCGTTTACGAAAAATTATAAAATTATATTATTATGATGTAAAATTACCGACTGTATTGCGTATATCGATCGTATTTTGAATTTAATGTCATAATAATTTATATACTCGTGAGTCTGCTATCCATTTCATTCTCTCATTTCAAAAATCATATCGTAACCATATACCTGTATTATGGTAGAAAACGGTAAAAACCAAAATGTGTTTATTGTTATACATATACCTATAACGGTGTTTATACAGTGTACTTGGAAAATTATATACGTTGTATATATTATAATAATGTAACGACAGATTAAAACTGCTTGTTGTTGAAAGTATGGCAAATACGAGTATAAATAATAAAAAATTATTCGTACGCTTAAATATTTACAAAATATACTCGTATAATAAAAAAACACGTACGACATGGAAAAATCTTTGAGTAATTTAATATATTTTCATTTTTTATTTCAAAAATATTTAAATGGATATCTATCTGACCTTCCCTATATTATAATGCACAAGGAAATAAATAGCGACATAATATTATTATGTTGTAAAAATAATAATGGAGATAACGTTTTCAACTAGATCTTGAAACGAGAAACTCTTATCATCTTATAATATATAATAGGTAGTTGTGAAAGTAATATATATATACGTATAATTTAAATAATAAATAAAATATAATTTATGTACATTGTACAGGGTGTCACAGATCTACTCGTATTTACTTTTTAATATAATATCTCGGCTAAAATTTAAGATTATTTATTAAATGCGGTTTTTTTTTTTATCAATTTATTATAGTTAATAACGGATTATATAAATATTTTATTTTATTTTTTAGATTAAATATTTAAAAAAAAATAATATATATAAAATATAATATTATAATTTATAGTCCATTTTTAGGTATCTAATAATTAAAAAAAAAAAAAAAACGTATTAAAAATTTTAATTTTTCGTATATATTTTATATGCAATTAGATTCGGTTTACCGCCTGTTTATATACTAATATACCACCAGAGTTAAATAATAAATCTTCACTCGTAATCATGAATTAAGATAGTATGGATACCCAACATGCTAGAAAATACGTAATACCAAAGTGACTACAAAATTGAATCCAAATAACAGCTGACATGTGCGGAAAACCAACGTTAGCGCTGCTAGTGTCCTAATGCAGTACTAAAATGCTACGGACCGGCTATGCTAAATTTAGCACTTCAATAAAAATTGTCATAAATTAATTTCCCGCCATTTACATTAGGAATTAACATGTACGAGTATTTAAATTAATGAAAAATTGCAATTATATTCATGTTCATGTTACACGTGTAGTTCTGGTGTTCCTTTATATTTTACAATAATTATTTTTAAAATGGCATGTTGTGTACCTTTTTGTCAAAAAAAACTAATATTCATTTAAAATTCATTTACATGTTTTCAAATGTTTCTAATGATCCAGTTTTTTAAAAATATTAAAATCTTTAGGTACACCAAAGGTACTTCTCGTATTCTTTTGACAAAAAGGTACAACATGCCATTTTAAAAATAATTATTGCAAAATATAAACCAACACCAGAACTACACGTGTAACATGAACATGAATATAATTGCAATTTTTCATTAATTTAAATACTCGTACATGTTAATTCCTAATGTAAATGGCGGGAAATTAATTTATGACAATTTTTATTGAAGCATAGCATAGTCCGTGTCCGTAGCATTTTTAGTACTGCATTAGGACACTAGCAGCGCTAACGTTGGTTTTCCGCACATGTCAGCTGTTATTTGGATTCAATTTAGTAGTCACTTTTCACACTCAAGTTGGGTATCCATACTATCTTAATTCATGCTCGTAATTGATTTTTGAATACGAGAAACGCGCCTATATATAGAGTTGCCAGATGAACGCAAAGAGAATGTAAATTTATAAAAAAAACAAATCAAAGACGTTTAATTTGAACATAACATTTAAATGTTATCACACGTGTCACGCGCGCTGTGCGTACGACCGTTTGTACCCTTGTAACGCGTTTTGCCTCGAAAAGCTGAAATAAACGTATACGATATATTCATCATACGCGTGCATAAATATAATATAATCTATTGTTACGAATCACAGTATATTATATTTATTTTTATATTATATTCGTCTTCGACACAGTATTATAAAAAATATTATATAGACGCACACGTACTCGAATGATAAAAATCTATACAACATTTACCTTGAACGCCACACTGAAAAACGCTGAAATTGTAAAATATAAAAAATAAATATTTATTTAATTTCATCTAGGACGTTATATTATAATATTATTATTGCGGTTTATCATCAGTGTATAACGCGTATACCACTATTCGGGTAATATGAAATATCAAATATGACCGTTTAATCTCGCGGTTGTTTTTTTTGTTTATTATCATTATTATTTTATTTTTTCGTATTGAATAAAAATAAAAATTGTTAAAAGTAAATATTTCGTTTTGAAAATCGTTTGGAATCAATTCTTGAACTTTTCAATTAAAAAGTTAAATTATATATTATATATTAAAAAAAAAAAAAAAAAAAAAAAACGGTCTAGTGAAATAAAAATAGTCATAAAATACGTTGTGTAAATAAAAATAATTATATAATAATTTACAAAATATATTAAAATCCGGAGGTCTCGCCCAAGCCTATTTGTTATGTTTTTTTTTTTTTTTTTTAAGAACCCTGTCAGATGCCCGTGTACACTTCGCCCAACTACTGTAATATACCCATGATAAATTCCAACCTAGCCCAGGGGTTGTTTGACCTCGGTATATATTAAGAAAAAAAAATTGATTGCGGTTAGTTAGTAAAAATCCAATATCGTGAAAGGTGAAACTGTTTATTTATTTTTTGCGATAGAAAGAAAAAAACAAGTAAAAAAGAAAAAAAAACATAAAATAATTTTGAACTCAATGTATAGAGAAGATTCACATCAGTTTGATACGAGTATCATATAATTATTATTCGTACAAAGTTTTTATGAAAACCCATCTACGATGGTCGGCAATTTTTTATACTGTATTTTCATTCGATTCAAATAATATATGCGAATATAACGTTCGCAGGAATAAATATTATTTGTCCTGCTCCTGCAGAATCAAAATATATGAACGTCTATAATATAACCTTAAAGTCAATTTAAAGTATATATTCTCTTATCCGCCAAAGATATTAAATCGAAATAATATAAACTATTTTCTCATCCATATTATTACGTCTTTGTATTATGAATAGAAAAAGTTACAAAACACAACAGAATGTTCGATTGAAAAAATATAACACCTTCATGTTTATACCCGTTTATTATAAATTATACATCCATAATTCATTTTTTTATCATTATTGTCGGAATCGAAAATCGTCAATTGGAAAAAATCCGACTGTATAGAAATAATGCGATTAATTATATAATTATTATATTATGGACTCGTAACAAAATATTATGTCGTGATTTGTGATCGAACGGATATTATATTGTATAAGTAATAAGTGTCACACCACAAGTGTTTTATTTAAAAGTGACGAAATGATATGTGAATATAATATTCAATTGCCCAACTATTTTGATTTAATAATATTGGTAAATCTCCGCGGGACGACGTTATATGAATAAAATAATAATATATAATTATTCTCGTAATGAAAACACAAACGAAACGGTTAATTATGAAATAATTTCTTATCACATTTTACGTTAAAAGATACGTATAAAATCATCGGTTAATGTAATTTTTATTGATTACAGTTTACAGGGCACGAGGGGTTGACAACTCAAACAAACAAAATGATTATTATTTTAAATTCTTAACGTAATATAGCTGTTAGGCTAAATTCCGTTTAATTAAAAGCATATCAATCGCGCGAAGACGGTAAAACCGAGCGTTTGCCCGAAGGAAAACGAATAATTTATGCGGCGTCACACGAAAAAACTTACAATATTAAATACGCGTTTGTATTTTTTACACGTTATGAATTTAGTAGAATTGTACTAAAAACCATAAGGCTCTGACCTAAATATACGCCTAACCTCACATCGTTGTTTCGCCTATCAAATATAGTTACGACTCGTGTTGTTCGTGAAATATTCTTATTATCTACACCTACTAATAATTCTATTCAAGTTAACCGACGGCTTAACTATATAAAATATGTAAAAAATCGTAACACAAATTTTGGATTAAATAATTTATATATCATATTACATTAAATTTAATCTATATACGAGATAAATTTTAATTAAAAAATTGCAATTTATCATTATTTTTATAGCTATTTCTTAATATAGAGAAAATATGGATATATATAAGTTGTAATTTTAATATAATTATACGCACGCATAAATAATAATATTTACAAAATTATTGTTAATTTTTTTTTCTAATCATCATATTATTATATATTGTTTCGACGTATTATTTGTGATTATTATTTATTATGCAACTATTATATTATGATGATTAGGGTCTATATGATTCGTTGAAAATTAATTACATTCATAATAAATTATTATACTTATTAGTCGTGTATAATTTTTATACACCTACTTTTTTAATATATTTAATAAGTACCTTATTATAATGTCATTCACTCTCGGGGTCATGACATGATCGTACGATTGTTATATAGGTACAATCAAATTATAAAGCATATAATATTTATATTTGAAATTTTTATAAGACAATTTATATTCCTATATTTATGTTATATTATTTTATCGCGTTTTTCGTTTACTTTATGATTTTGTATTATAAATATTAATATCAAAAATAATGATTCAAGTGTGAATTATATTAAAAATCATAAAATTACATTACTATATTACCTCGGTTCTAAATGATTGTGAATATTACATTTACTTTATTTCTTTTTTTCTTTAGCTGTTTAAAGGATATAACAAAGAAGAGCTGATACTGCTGCCGAAGGGATACATGGTATTATAAAGAGGAAATTGTTGAATTTCGATTAAAATTTGCATGCGATGATAAATTATTTACATTCGACGACATAACGATTTTGAGCGAAGTACTGACAGGATTTCGGTTTTATAGCCTTATAGGTAACTTATTTAAGGGTTTTATGGGCATTTATATTGAACGATTAGAGACTGTATATGAATGATAAAATTTTAACTTCGCTCAAGGCTCAACATTGTATTTCCTATAATCTAATGATTTAACACTTTACTCTTTAGACCTGTGTCCCTTGCACAGCAGCGTATCAGCTCTTCTTTTTAGATTTACATTTCGGCATTTTGGTTGAGTGCGAGTGTAATAACACGTCCGAAGAAAAATGTATTAATTATTTACATTTTAATCATAAAAAAACCTTACAGAAATTTCACACAAACCAATTAGAGGTATTTAATTTAAATTTAAGTAAGAAAATAAAACGATATACAAATAAGTTTAATTAGTCGTTTCTTAACACTTCCATATGGCGTAGCGAGAGGGAGGGGGTTAAGGGTTTAGACTTTATGTATGGTATATGGTAATGGTGTGTTTCAAGCATGTAAAACTTTATATGTATATGAATATATTTATTTAATAACCCCCCTTCACATATTTCTAGCTACGCCACTGTCTACATCTGTGTTATGTATAAAAAAAAAAAAGAAATAATAATAATAAATAAGACAACTGGATTAAAGGAAGTTGGAAGTTCCAAGGATATAATATACGTATATGTATTATAATATATTCATAATTATTATCATATGGCGTGTATGTCAAAATATATTAAAATGAAAGGCGTTTATTGGATTAATTCTATTATTATTATTTTTATTTTTTTATAAATTCAATGTGAGTACTTACATATTAATATATTAGTAATTAGAAATTAATATTATAACGATCATCGTGAAATTCTATTTTTTTTTTTAAATAAATTTAATAATTTATATATTCATTCTTCATTGTATAAATTAAACTATATATAAGACGTTAAAACGTACCCAATTTAATTTTTAATCGTTGCGTGTATTATTCATTTATTCCTATTAAAAATTTAGTATTTCCAAAACAATTTTCTAAACACGCGTTAATTATAGTCATATAGGTGTTAATATTTTTAAAAATATTTAAAGAAAAAGATTGCTTAATAATGCCTATTGACCAGGTAGGTGGTATACCCAACTTTAAAACGTTTAAAATTATACACAATAACGTATTATTCGATTGAAATAAGTAAAATATACTAAATTATACTAAATTAATTGTTTAATTGAATTTATTTAAATTTTAAAGTTAAAACCAAAAAAAAAAAAAAAAAAGAATAGTAAATTTAAATTATACGAATTCTTTAAGCGAAAGAAAAAATACATTGTATATTATAATATCTAAACTGTTCGCATACTTCTATATATTGTATATAAACTATTTAAATTTAAATTTTTTCAAAGTAACAAAGGTATTATATACTTTTTAAAATGCATTTTAAAAATTTAATTACAGTTTTCGTATAATAAATTGTGTTGTGCGTTTGAGGAAGAGACAAAACAATAATATTCAAATATTTGACTTTGAATAATTTATATCGTCTCTCTTCGCACGTTCACCTATAAGAATATTTTTGGGATTGACGAAAAAGAACGAAAAAAAAAAAAAAATAAATAAAAATCACGACTGGTCGTAGGTATTATACTTAGGTGTACGCCCACAACAATAGGTTAAAAAAACGTTAAAAAAAAAAAAAAAATCTATTGTTGCCGAAGGTCATCATCGTCGTATATACGAGATGCAGAGTTATTGCATTATGCCATTATATTGTTATTGCGCGAGCATAATATACGAAATAATCATAATATATTATTATCATTACAATACGCACGTGGTCGTTGTTATAGGTTAGGTTACGAATGTTACACGAACGGTCGTCAAAGAATTATTATAGCCATTATAGGCGTTGGTAATATCGGGCTCGACAAAAACGCCGTATAATATTGTTATTATAGAGGTGATTGTACAGTTTCTTTTTACACAAGCGTGTTATTATAAGTACCCTAACAGAATTTTGTGATGCGTATACGGCGCGATTAAATTTTTTTGTAAAAACTGCGACGATTTCGAAATATAATATCTTCGTATCTTATTTGTAATTTCGATCGCCCTGTATACGCGCGCGCGCGCGTGGTAACAATAATATTATTATAATATTTCGTAGCTCGACACACTGTTTGTTTGTTTTCTATATATTATCATTAATTAAATACTACAATGTACGTACGCGATCCCGGTCAAGTGTCGATAAATAATAATTTTAATTAATATTATTTACCCGTAATATTATTACGTCCGCGTTATTCGTATATACGCATTTCGAAATTCGCCAAACGTTTTTAGCTCGATTATATAGCCGCAATGAATAATCAAAAACATCATAATACTTATAATATTCCGTGTGAATAATAATTTTAACTGCTAATTATTGCTAAAGGTATTATAATATTATATAAAGTACACCGTAGACCTTGAAAAGTTCGTTTCAACTATAACCTAACCCTATACACCAGGGATTCTCAAATTTTTATGAACATATTATGTACCCCTTTTTACTAATAAATGTTTTTGGATACCCCTTCTTAGTTACTTTACTAACATATATACACATATAAAAAAAATTTAAAAACTTACATATATTTTTATATATTTTAGATACGGTATCGTTTTAAGCTTGAAATTTGCAAATGTTACCTTGGATTTTAGAGTTTTTTCACATCTATTATAATTTAAAGATTTATTAGCCAGGCTCGTACCCCTTAAAAAATTTTGACTACTTCCAAGGGGTACGCCGTACGCGTACCACAGTTTGACAATCCCTGCCTTACACGATTCGATATAAAGTTTGATTCGTATTAACCTCTAACAATATTTATAGAATAATATTGATTACGAGATCGATTCCGTGAACTTTTCCCCATAATATTATATATTGTCCGATATTAAAATACAAAGCTCGGTATTTGTATAATATATTTTATATTCGTTTCATAAAACTTAACTTAATTATAATGCATAAACGTCGAAATATTTAAAAAATTCAGGTTTAATTAATGCGCACACCTATTACCAAGTTTTTTATGTCTATTTTATTAAAAATAACATTAAATTTTGCATTTTAATTCGAGCGTATGGCGTAAAAATTTAAAAATTTATATCGTAAATTTGTTATCAGTTGCAGACCATCGGTATTCGAAATGGAAAATTTTATACCATCCGGAACGCCATAATAACAATAATCAAATCCGTAGACGTGGAAAAATCTCGGAAAGAATTGTAATATGGAAAATAAACCTATATTAAAAATGAATATTTATTATTTGATGTTTAGATTCGAGCGAAGCGAAAGACGTATTGGCTTTACAATGATGCGTGTCTTATTTTATTCTATATTTCTTTTTCTACTCGAAATAATGCTCCGATTTTCACAAATAGACGATACTAATAGTACGATACGTTTCCGGTAGAAAAATGGATTTTATTTAGGTCATTTTTCGAGAATTTTATAAAATTGATATCGTACGCGAAAGAGAAAAATTGAAGAAAAATGATGAAAGTACGCATTGCGCATATTTCACGATAACTCGGGCAATCATGAACTAGGGGACTTGAAAATTTTATTTGGCGTTCATATATTATGTATACCTGTATGTATTATATTATATATCTACGTGGTAAAATTTACGAACCGTTACATTAATTTTTCTATGAAAATTGCTTATATTATACTTATATTTATTTCATTAAATTATTAAATATTTTCACCAATTACAAGTTTTTAACTTATAACTTTACGAGCCAGAACGGATGCAAAAACCAATATTTTGTTTACGAACAGGAGCAGCTATTATAGGATAAAAGATAAAACGATGAACCGGAACGCCGTTGCGGTGCGTTCCGGTCCGTTTAGAGCACTGCAGACCGTTGAAAAGATTTTCGTGTGCTATTAAAGTTGAAGTCGATTGGGGGCAGAAATGAAATAGATAAGTTTTAAATAATTTTTAATTAAAATATTAAATGTTAATGTCAAGTAACGTTTCATACTTTTCCGTTTGGAAACGTATCCAAAGTTTCCATATAAATTCCAAGTCGTGTACCATATTTTGTGCGATGTCGTTGTCGTACTTATGCTTATTGAATTATATTTCGTTTAAAAGTTTTGAAAACGTTCAATGTATTTAAATTAAATAATTATTTAATACAAATCTGTGTATGTATTGAAATTATAAATTAAATTCGTAATTAATAACGAATCGCACTCAAATATTACTCGGATAAAATACATTTATTATTATTATATTATTTTATTATAAAATCATTTATAACTAGTTTAATATTGCGCATAACTTTTTATAAACGAGTAAATAAATTATAAATTATTATAATATGTAAATAGATATTATAATAATACAAATTATTAATTAGAAATCACATCTTTGTCGTGTGTGTGTGCGTTGGATTTTTCTTAATGATAATAAAATATCGTATTTTGTAATAATAATATAAAATAAAGAAGGTTTAGGTACGAAAAACGACCGTGACCCGACCGTGAACGTCCTTCGAGAGAAGGCGTCGTTGTTTGAATTTAACATGGGTTTATATACGTACAAAAACGTCCCGGCAGCCGTGGCCAGTATAATATTATGTTTATGTTATATACTCGTATATCCGCACGAATCCGATGTTTGTATTTTTTTTTTTTTTTTTTTTTTTTTTTTTTTACGAATAATTATTAGTTAATTTCGGAAAAGGGACGGGTCAGTTAGATAATAATATGATAAAGTTTTTATAAATATTCCTTTTTTTTAACGTTTTAAGCGATCGAAATCGAATAGTAACACATTATAATTATTTATTATTTATTTATTTATTATTTATTTATTTTTATTATTTATATATTATTTATTTATCCATTAATATATTATTATATTTATTATCGTGCCGTTGACCTTGTCTTTGTGTATTTACACATACGACACTGTGAGCAGTGCGGAGATAAAAGAAAAAAAAATAGTTAATTTATATAAAAAAATAAACTAAGACGCAATTATTATATTGTGGTAAACGCGTGTAATATATTACAATATAATGTCAATATCTACTCAGTTTAACGTTAATTCAGAATCTCAGGCGATTATTTTTTTGCGTTTTTTTTTTCTATAATTCGCATACTCGCAAAATATACAAAACGGTTTGTTATAAATTATAATAAATATAGAGACGTCCGCAAAACACGATTGAATAACAACGTGTCAACAGTTTAATTTCTTTCGGTAATCTGTGCAAAAAAAAAAAACAGAAAACAAACATATTATTATACATTACATAATAAACATGCAGATATAAAATATTATCGTTTTACACGTGGATTTGAGAATCAATTGTCACGGATAAAAAGTATCTACGGGTACAATTGTTTTTTTTTTGTTTTTTTTTGTTTTTTTTAGCGATATAACGTTTCGTGTTTATTATAAAATTGTAACCACGTGACCACATTACCATCACGTGGCCAATGGACCACGTGACCTGTTGAGTGTATACCTTGCACGCGTTTCGTCTGGTCGGGATGGGCTTCGAGTGCGGTAACCAGCAACTCCTTGGCCGCCTCCGTTTGGCCCAGTCCGCACATGGCTTCCGCCTTGTAAAGAACGGCGTTTAGCGAACGTTCGTTGATGCGCAGTGCACGATCGCAATCATTCACGGCTTCGTCCACCAGCCCCAAGTTTATTTTGGTCAGAGCTCGGTTGGTGTACAACACGCAACTGTCTTTGCGCACGTCGATGGCCTAGAAAAAAAAACGATACCCGATATAATATTGATTATACCTAAGGCCTAAGGTACAAACAACAAACGTCAACGGAGAAAAAATGAATCAGATTAAATATCAATCCTATAATTCCTATATTATAACAACGACGAGTGTATAATATAAATAATATT
>JAIUCT010000009.1:1601739-1612295 GCA_021307375.1 Tetraneura akinire | reverse complement strand
AACGGTTATAACGTGTTGCTAATATAATTTTGTTAAGACGACCGAAATTTCTCTTATTACAACAATTTAATTTAATTTAAATCTTTAACGTTTCTAGTGAAGCTTTGAATTTGATTTATACTTTTTTTATCCGTAAAAATACAATAAATTATAAATCACGAAATATATTTCTAAAATAGGTATATTATAATCGGAATAGTTTATAATATTAAATTTGTAACCGTTTAATATCGTATATAAACGTAAAACTTATTAATAATAATTGTAGGGAAAAAATTCTTTGTTAGGATTATATAGAAGGTACATAATGATATTTGAAAATTTTTAATGAATTTTCATCGTTTGTACAAGTGACCAATAACAATCATAATATTGTGATTGTAATAATAAATTGCGTATTTTAAAATATAAAAAATTACAATTTCAAATACACTCTCTGCGTAATTCTATATATATATATATACATATACGTATAATACATCATAATAATAAACAATTATAAAATTGTTCTGGATTGAAATTTAAACAAATAATTATTTTGTTTTACTAATAAATTGTGATTTAAATGTTTACAAAATTTTCGTAAAACAATCCGCCGTTATCATTATACGAACTTATAATTATATATAATATATTATAGTAATTAGTAATAACATTTTTTAAATAAATCATGGAATACGATATCATAAACACGCGTATAAGTTAATTTAAGTATTATATTTTTTATCGAATTTTTTTTTTTCAATAGTAAATTGTAAATCTCGTTAATGTAATAATTATTAACAGGGCTCATAACTTGTAGCTCTAAAAAAGGTTGTTATAAGCGCTTAAATATGCTCTAAAAAGTATTGATATAAGTGCTTAAATATGCACTAAAAATACTAAAATATGCAAAAAAAAAACGTTTTTATACAAAAATTGTTATATATTATTATTTTCGGGCGTACACTCATGCTACGTCGCGCGTCGCCTAAACTCGTATTATAGGTATACTCGTATATAGTTTCTGATATTATTTTATGTTATATAAAAAGAAAAATTAATTAACACGAATTAATTACTAATATGAACAATTAATATGATTATAATTACTTGTTATTTTTAAGAAAAAATGTTTTAGGATAGGTACTAAATTTTTTTTATAAAAATCATGCAAAAATCTAAAAATAAGCCAAAAAAAGCGAAAAAAAGCAAAATAGCACTTATACTCTGAAATATGCAAAAATATGCAACATAAAATTTCGTATGTAGCTTCTTGGTAATCTGAAACAAATTTATAGCTCACATAGGTACCTCTAGGACCCCTCAAAAAAAATATGCAAATGCTAGAGGTTATGAGCCCTGATTATTAATATATAATAAAAATGTTAGCGGAATGGAATTTTGAATTTTTTTTTCCTTTTAAATTCGTAATAATAATACGAGTTTGTATGGTTTTGCGTATTTACACATATAACATATTATTATATTATATTATATCTGTGTGATTCAATCAGCCTGTGACCTATAATAATATAATATAATAATTAATAAATAATAATAGGTCACGATGACAAATATAAAAAGTGCCAATGCTGATGCGGTCGGCGGTGTACAATATAAATTATGCACAATTATAATATTATATTATAAATATAGTTACAAGGTCGTGTCTATATTTTATTTGGCGATAAACGAAGAGCGAGAATTCAAAAGGTAATAACGATTGTATACGATTACAAAATTACATATTTTATTTTTTTAAAATATACGAATATTATAATCGACCGACGACGAATTAAAATTTAAAATTAAAATAAAAGTAATTATGAAAAAATGTTTTAATAGACTTTAATACGTATTTAAATAAAAAATAATAATACTAGTAGATACTATTTAAAATCTTGGTAAAAGTTTAATAACGCACGCGTTATTAACAGAACTCACACCAAATTCACACAATATGACCAATATGTTCCTTATCGAAGGTACATCGAAATTAAATTTATTTATTTCGAGTTATAATATATTGTGTACCTATGAGCTATGATACTAACTTTATATATTATCTTTGGAAGTTTTAACAGTTTTTTTTTTTTAATATGTTATTTTTTCGATTTTTTCTCGTGGATTTTTTTTTTTTGTAAATATTGTTGATGATTATGAATATTTATTATACGTTTTATGAAGTATACGAAAAATTTAAAACATGATTTGTCGGTTGATATGTTATAGAAAATACACATATTATATGAAATATTAAGCTATTTGAACGTGATATTAATATTATAATATTATGTATATTTAAACATTAAACTTCCAGTTTAACACGAGCGTTTCAGTTTAAATTTAACGCGATTTTGTTATCTCTTTGAAATTTTTAATACACATTTGAATATATAATTTTATATGCGACATTCACTGCAAAGACAATTCATATAATAATTTTTAATACCTGTATTATATTATATGAATATAAAAAACTGCATATTTAAAATGTTTAACAGGGTATTTTTTTAAATTTTTTTATCAACTTTTTCTATATAGAGAATGTATTATTAACAGGACACGCCAAGTTTTAATCGATAAAATAAATAATAGACACTAAACTTAACCTATATTTTTACTATGTAACATCGATGAAATTCACGTGAACGTCAGTATTGCATGTAAATGATTTCATGTCAATAATTGTGGTGTATTATAACGACATAGTCGTAAGGATAATATTGTATTATTTATAGGTTATATTATTATAATGAAAAAAAAAAAAATCATTTTTTGCAATCGTACGCGAGTCAAAAACTAGACTAAATCTAATCGAAGAAAAAATATAATTTTCCATTCATATTGTATTGTAATAAATAATAATACACACAATCTAATATACCATTGTATATATTATATTATTTACTTATATAGTAACAGTATAACTATAGTAAATAATAGAGTAGGTATTAAATTGTAAAAAAAAAAAAAAAAAAAACAATTTTATTTTTTGAAAAACTCAATTAATTCCATTCGGTCATTTTTATTTAATCGTAAAAATTGTTTTTATATATACGTACATTGTAATATTTAACAAATAAAAATTTCATAACGAACCAATGTGTGAAATTACACAATTAAAGTGAGAGAAAAAAACATAATATATTTGCGAATACTTAGTTCGGATATTTTTTTACGTACCAATATACTTAGGATCGGTGTTAATTATATTATTATCTATAAGTCATAAGGCTACGAATGGTAGAAAATTGACACCAGTGTGATAATATAAATAACAATAATTTCTAATGTTATTTTTACGTACAAATCGAATCATTATAAAAATAAAGAATATAAAGTCAAAGGGGGTTGAACCCTTAAAACCCCCTGGATACGCCACTGAAGTAATTCGTAACTCGCTCATAAATATAATAATTATTTATAATCTTTTAATATAGGTATGATATTTATCAATGAATTATATTTTTAAATTTCTGACTATTTTACCGATTGGTTTACTGTAAAAAGGTAAAATGTTTGTTACAATTTTAATTTTTTAATTCTTTTTATCAACTCTTGCGAAAACTTAAAATGTAGGTGGTTAATTAGAAAAAAAAAATTAAATAATTATCATTTCGAAGTAAACGATGATCTTATTTTCGCTTAGTGATAATATTATTGTTATTATTTATTTTTATTATAAAATTTCCGGACTTTTTACGCATTTATTATGAACAACATCATAATTACATTCGCTTTACAGGAACCGCGGTATAATATACATTACACATTACAATTGTTATAAAATCATTACTGCAGTTCATAAATAATACTATGTTAAATGTAATATATAATTGTATACATTGTAGTAAATTGTAAATAAACGATTTATTTTCATTTAAAATTCTTATTGAAACGATAAGCATATGGGATATGGTTGTTTATTTTATTCAACCGTTGTTATTTATACCAGTTACCGGTTTCACATTTCATTTTAGTGAGCACACCGTATACGCATTTTATACACGAGTGGATGGAAGCAAAGCTTATACGCGACGTACCACGTACGATTATTAACGTGCAAAACTGCAAACAAATAACGAAGTAAATGTATATGTATTGTATATTATAACTGTTATATTATATTATTATATATTGTGTTTATGTGTGTGTACTTACAATCTATTGAACTAAACTAAAGTCATTTCCAACGTTATCGTTAAAATATGTTTACTGAATTGGATTTTGCGTATTGTTAAATTTTGATTGTGCGTTATTGTCGTTCGATACGAATATACGATATTATATTCGAAAAAGAAAAAAAAATTTAATTACCCTAACATAGTAATGTAATATAATGCACCTCACGAGTGACATGAAATAGAAAATCAAATTTTATATACCTACAATATACATATAAATAAATAAATAAATAATCATAGACACAAATAGGGGTGGGCTTTTATATCCAATCCAAGACCCTCCAAATAATATTGTCTTATTAATTTTTATTTAAAAATATACATGTGGAAAGAGACAAAAATAATGCGATTTCATCAAAATCATTAATCAAAAAATATTTTACGTTATATTATAGTATTTTACTTTGACATACCTATATGGATAAATTACTATAATATTATTGTGATACATGTTCGTTTGTTAGATCAGACGGTACAGGTCATCGAGTCAGACGATCTATATACCAAAAATGTCGTTTATAAAATATTTATGACTTTTACGGATTTAACGATTATTATTGCCCCTCTATTTTTATAATATAGATTATATAGATGTATGCTATTTTATTAGACGTATTAAACGATAATATAGCTAACCTAAATTATATACCATAAGTGATGTACACACAAGCGTTTTATTTATATAAAAAACACTTATATAACATTACATAAAATGTGCTAAAGTCATAAAGAAAACAAAATTTGCCAACGCTTCGATGGTCGGTCACAATATAATAATATGTTCCTACTGAAAATAACAATTTTTTAAATGTGTAAAGATATTATAATTATAGGTATAGTAATTATTATAGTTTTTTTATCGAACAATAATGGCCGTATTATAAGATTCCGCGCAAATATAAGATTTTGGTCAAATACGTATACCAATTAAGTGTTATTTAATGGTGATTCTATATTATAAATTCATATTTGTTTAAGTATTATAAATTTGAAATTTCGTTTGCTTCAGCCATCAAATTAAAATGTGTGACGAATATATTATAATATAATTATATTACAGTCGTTATCAAATAAATAAATA
This sequence comes from Tetraneura akinire, assembly GCA_021307375.1. Classification (NCBI taxonomy): domain Eukaryota; kingdom Metazoa; phylum Arthropoda; class Insecta; order Hemiptera; family Aphididae; genus Tetraneura; species Tetraneura akinire. Next base: position 1,607,045 of record JAIUCT010000009.1, on the reverse strand, counting down.
GTAAGTACAATTACAACACGCCACTTTATAATATTAATATAATTATATTGAGCATTTCAAATGGATAATCACTGTAATATTTTTATATGGACAATAATAAATTATTATATTTATACATGTTGATAATTTTATTTTTAAATTCAAATATCAATCGTTTCATTGTTAAAATAATATTATGTATTGTCAAATCAATATTGTATTATCTATAGAATTAAAACTATATTTTAATTCGTTAATCTCTTTTTATCATACTGTCAAGATTATTTTGAACTTTACAATATAATAATTTCTAATACCTACTTTAACTGTATTTTCATTATTAAAATAACATAGGTAATATATTATTCAATAGCGTTATTATTTAATTTTATTAACAATATTGCTGAATTTGTGATAAAGTAACTTATTGTAATTTTTTTTGCAGTTATTATTATTATTATTATTATATTGTTTTAAAAACAGATTTTGGATTAATTTTTTATACCATCACTTAAAAATTAAATTATTTTAATTTATACAATAGAATAATATTTAATGAGTTAAAAACACAATATACTTATAGATAATTATGAGCATGATGGTACTTTCTATATGTTACAAGATTACAATTTATATTATTTTAGAAATAGTTTTATTGTTTTCATAAAACTTATAATTAAACTTACTAATTACAAATAAAGAGAAATGAATTTTAATGCCAATATATAACATAGTCTATGGAAGATTTTTTATATTGCACCTAATATTATATTATATATTCAAACATTATCTGCACTTTTTAATCGTTTCGATATGAATCGAGAATATAATATTGTTATCAGTTATCACTCTGTCCAAAGTTTTACGTTATCAATTCAAATCAGCGAATTTCTATTAGATTATAATATTATATTGCGTCGTATTATTATAGTAGTAGGTATAAGTACATTATAATAATATAACTGAGTAATTTGGAAAATGAGAGTTTTTTTAGTGAATTGTTAAATCAAATTTTCAATTAAACTCGAAATAATAATAATAAAGAAAATCTTACTTAAATGACGACGACGGTTGGAAATGTGATTTTATATACTTATAAAATTCTTTGTGAGGGGTTTTTTTTTCTTGAGTGAGTAGGAGAGATGTAACGTATTATCAAGACTAAGATATATTTTCTAATTTCGATACAATATTATTTATATTATAACCCGTAGGCAGATAATAATATTACGGTAAATGTTAAAATTTTAACGCGATATTTTTCATTTTTTTTTTAAATAAAATTTAATCATTAAACTTATCTAACCGACCTAAATATTGCCATCGTTATAATATTATTATAAATTTATAGGTTATAATGTACGAATTAGTAAAATGTATGTAAATCAACGGAGAAATAAAAAACTAGTCGGGTTCGTATAAAACGAAATAAACACAATATTATTATTGTATAAGACATAAGTATTGTAAGTTGTAACATGAACAATTTTTACACTTAAAAAATGGGCGTGAAACTGTGAACGTCGTCGTCGTCGTCGTTATTTTGTGTGTTGTTCCGTTTATGAGTGTTTCCGTGAATAACACTTGTGAACGCGTACACTTGCGAACGTACACGTGTGTATCGTGTTTTATTATTATTTGGTTTGCGATCTTACAACATAATAATAATATATTGTTTGCCAAATATTACGATCGTAATAATAATAATAATAATAATAATAATAATAATAATAATAATAATAGTAATAATAATAATAATACGAGTACAATTATTATTATTATTATTATTATTATTATTATTATTATTATTATTAACAATATAAGTTTTTAAGTTATCATTCAATACCGAATACATTATTATAAATAAAATATTATTATCTAGAAAACGTTAGTACGTCACTTAAAAAAAAAAGAAAAACATTGTTTAATCTCGTAATAACAATTTAACAATAATTAAACTTTGGAACATAAAACGTACTATGTACCTGGGTTACATTGTACAGGATATTTATATTGTATCCCAGAGATGTTCGCACATTTTCCAATACCAATAATGTATATGTACATACGAAATACGTTACCGCGGTTCGAAGCGTAGCTTTTCTATAATCTCCACGATAAAAAATAATAATATATAATATATAAAATATCAATAGTCGAGTTATGAAATTAACGGGGGTTGGGTAAATGAAATGTCGAAATTCGAATATTTGTTACCGTTAGAGTGTGAAATGGTTAGATATAGAATAAAAAAAATTAAAGCAATGAAGCCATGTAATTTATAATTTAACTATAGTTATTTAATGAATATTATTTTATATCATTGGAGATTGGACATTATTTTAAAAAAAAATGATTAATGAACTACCTACTTAATTCGCGTCGCTCGAATCGATCAGTTGACGTTTTCGTTAACAGGTATGAATGTAATATGATGATAAAAATTATTTAAAATTAAAGATAATAGTTTACGACATTCGCACATTTATTAATGGCGAGTAGTTCAGTGCGTGTTCGATCGCACTTTTGTCTTATTTAAACTATATTAAATATTTATCACGTGTTATTTTCAATAATTTTTTTTTAATTACACGCGCGTTCCCATATAGTTAATAGTTTACTATTTGTTATAAAAATTTCGTGTTTGACAAAATATATACCGCAAGAGAAACATATTTCCTTACGAGTGGTCACTACAGAATAGTCGATTGAAAATTGGGGTGTTCTTTTTTTTTAAAACGTATATGTACGAGTATTATGGCCAATTAATGTACCACGAATCGAATCGATGTATTTATGTATTCTTGTATTCATGTATTCAATGTTTTGATCGCAAGAACAATGTATTATACAATTGAAAACGTCACCAAATTCAAACTTGTAATAACAAATTATTATAAATTATTTTTATTTTTTAAATATATTTTATTGTTATAATTAGTAATAATATTTTAATACTTATAACGTGATAATAATAATAACTATTTTTTTTTATACCGATAAATTGATAACACAAATGTATTTTGTTGGAAAATAATAATTATAATATACATATAATTCTATTTATAGTTAATGATGTATATTATAGTGTAACGGTTTCCATTCTAAAATTATATAAAACAAAATATAGGTTTTTATAATACATTTTCTAGACATTTATTTTATATTTTTAACGTAGGTATACTCTTTAACTGAAACAGTATACCTTAATTTATAAAATACCTTATTTCATACCTTAACGGTAACATATACGTAATATTATATATTCAGGTCCGTGTGAAAATCGCACGAGTCATAATAGCTAATCATTAATTATTGCGAATTTTATTAATATATTAATATTATTATATATATTATATTATATTATATATATTTTTATATCAAATTGATATTGAACGTAATACGAGTATATGTGTAGGTCAGGGGTCAGCGACCAGCTGCCCGCGAGTAAAATTTATAATTTGTATAAAAATATCGCTTTTTTCAAATAATATATTTTACTTTAAAATTAGTTAATAAGGAATTAAGGACAACCTCAAGTAAGTTAGAATTCATCAGATATTCATTAGATATCATTTTTGATACAAATAAATATATACCCGAGTGTTATAGATATCAAAACAGTATTTTTAATGAAAAGCCGAAAACAAAATACGGCCTTGTAAGTAAAAATGTTGCCGGACCCCCTGATACAGGGGATTGGATATTATGGTTTAAAATAAACGTATTTATATATATATATATATATATATATATATATATATATAGCAATATTAGATTTATAATTTAATGATTGAATTTATAATGATTAAAACGATGATTAGAAAATTTAAATAGTTTATCAATAATTTCTTAAAATCTCATAAAATTACGTAGATATAAATTAATATCTACATACCTATTTCAATTTTCATTATAGTATATAGTATTTATAATATAGAATATATTTTTTTAAATTTATAAATATAATTAATATCGAATACACCTCATGAGAATTGTGACATAAAATTTTAAATTAACAACGATAAGTTAAAATAATAATATATGAAAATATTTTACAATTCGCTGAAATTATTTTCGCTAAATTTATTATTCGCTCCGGTGTCAATGCGGATTTTATGTACAAACACATACCTTTTAGATTACGGTAAAATTCGCACGCCATATAAAACGGTTAGATTTTTGTTTAAAAGATAAGATTATAAGACCTCGTATACAAGGAGGATTGAAGTACGATTTTCAAAATTTAAATTGCAATAGCGGTATAATAACCATAATATATTAATTATTTAAAATTTACGCATTCAAATATTATCGAACCGTTAACGTCGGGTCCACACCGAGTGTGTGTTTTACGACAATAACTGACTAGTTCCTACGTTATATTGTGTTTCGAACAATGCGTATATTATTTGGAAAAAATAATAAGAAAATCGCGGTTTTCGAATATAATCATTTGGTCGAGGAATCGCGCAAGAGTGCCCGCTACCGTTCGTATACGTAATATTACCATATAATATTTTATTGTTATAATGATATAATTTTTATATTTTTTTTTATTTTTTGTCGACGGAAACTTTCGACGACCATTATTTTACGCATATACACGTAATATTATTAATTCGTATAAAATATTTATCGCCATATTGTTTTCCCGCATGAAAAACGCGAGACGCGTGCTAAGTCTGTTCTGTACGATATATTATAGACTTTCGCGTGACGTTTTCGCGTTTCGTACGAAATACGCAACGGTCATATTATTATAATTATAAATTTATAATAGGTACATATATAAAAGTATATACAGATCGATTGAAACGTCACGTTACGGTAAGCATATTATATACGACGTAACGCGAGGTTCGGATCACTCCGTATATGATAACGTATTATAATTTATAATATAATATAATACAATATAGTTTTACGCGAGAGTACGACAAAGTTTGCGACACTATTTTGGAATACGAAAATACGATATCGATGTAACGTATATATAATATATATAATATAAAATCAAATCATACGACGTTTGGTATATTGTTTTATTAATGCGTTCTCTCTCGGTTTGTGGGTCACAACAACGCGATTCGCAGAAACGTCGTACACTAGTACATATAGCGACTATATACAATAATATATTATATTATTGGAACGATCATAGATATATTGTAAAATGTTGACTTAACACGATAATATTATGTTATTTATAAAAAAAATATGTAACGTACTCAAAGTGATTTAGATTCTGAGCGAAGCGAAGAATGTATTGGTTTTACAATGATGTGTGATTATTTTTTTTTTTTTTTTTTTTTTTTTTTTTTTTT
>JAIUCT010000009.1:1569520-1601729 GCA_021307375.1 Tetraneura akinire | reverse complement strand
GTCTGAAAATTTTACTGAAGTATACTTACATATTACTTAACATCATACTAAAATATTAGAAAAATCCATTGTCAAAATTTTTTTTTATAGCCGTTTTAAGTTGATATTTTTAGGAAAACGAAAATTTTAGAATCCATACATATAAATAAATATTCTGAAAACACTTTTACTACCCGAAATAATGCTTCGATTTTCACGAATAGCGAGTTTCAGATGTAAAAGTGGATGTAGATGGTACTTTATTTAGGTCATTTTTCGAATTTCTCAAAATTGACTATAAGCGGTAGAAAAAACTTCGAAAAAATGACGAAAAAACGGCATTTTTAACGAAAAATGAAATTTTAACGAATTCAATTTCTATATTTCACGATAACTCGGGTAATTTTTAAGTTAGAGACTTGAAAATTTTTTTGGGTGTTCACATAGCTATTATATATATGTGGTAAAATTTGGGAACCGTTTTTTAAATTTTTTTACTAAATATAGGACTTCGAATATTTCGTAAATTTATCGTTTTTACGTATATAATGTTTGATAAAATTGGTAATTTTTGGTATTAGGGTCTGAAAATTTTACTGAAGTATACTTACATATTACTTAACATCATACTAAAATATTAGAAAAATCCCTAATCTCAATTTTTTTTTATAGCTGTTTTAAATTGATATTTTTAGTTCAAACGAAAATTATAATCTGACTGAACTTCGCTCAGAATCGTTTTTTCGAATGCAATGGTTTATCATTGCATTCAAATTCTAAGTAAAATTAAACGCTATGATCCGCACACCTGTATCCTGTGCGGCAGGAGTATCAGCTCATCTTTTTTTTCTTTTTAAATATTATTATATAAATATTTCGTGTTTTAAACGATGCGATATTCACTCACTTGGTCGTAGTAAATGAGAGCTTTCTCGTAGTTTCCTTTCCGATATTCACCGTTGCCCATCGTTTTGAAATAGTCCGAACGTTTTATTTCTTTTTTCTTAGCTTCCGACCTCTGTTTCGCGTCGTTTTCCACGTACGCCATAAATCCGGCTTTAACCGCACACAAAAAACAAAAAAACAAATAAAAAACAAATTAGATAATGATATGTAACATATTATAGAATATAATATACGACGAGTTTAAACTGCCGTTTAAATTTGAATATTTTTTATTTGGTCTATAGGCAGGATTGTGAAAGAATTTCTTTTTTTACATAGGTCGTATACTCTGCAAAAATCTCGCGTCTAAATTGTCGAATTTTCCAAAAGACAAACAGTAGAATTTACGTTTTGAGTGACGTTTCCCGAAGATTTTTCATTTAGACCGATATTTACAACAATCGTCAACAATATTATAACGTTAATTTCAACAATTCTCTTATATATTATTTATTTTTTCATTGTCTTTTCGGTTGTATATACTATTATAATATTAATTTAAAATACATATGATTCGAGCATTTGGGAATACATAATATATATTATTTAACTCTTTCTAAAGTATGATTGTTATAAAAACAATCATACTATAAATAACTCAACGTTAGATAATTCGCAACAATAAAATAGAAGAAAAAAAAAACAGGAAAATATAGGTTCAAGTCCACTTTAATGAACTTTGTTTATTTATAATATTTTTATGCGTAATATTATATTATACATTCATCGTCATTAGTAAGCGTTGAATTGTTATCTCAAATATTGTTAAAAAACGAAAATGAAAAATACAAAAAAAATTAAAAAGTGTATCTGCCCCAGTTAACGATTCGTATCATACGCTAGTATTGTACGTTAGTTTTTGGTTATTCGTTTGTATTGGATTTGTATACGTGTGGAAAACCGTTCGTGATCGCCTACTTAGTTAAACAAATCGGGTATACCCGGTAACCTCAGTGATCACGTTTGTACACTTTATTATATTATATTGTGTGTAGTCGTATTACAATAATAATAATATGAAAACAACACAAACACAGTTTGGTCGACAACAACAGGACAAAGTAAATCTAATGCCAAGAATGCGTCGCGTGGCTCTATACGTTATGAATCGGTGTTAACTGCGTAAAAGGCAACAAGACCGATTTTATGAATATTTTATTGTTTTATCGTTATTATTCCGCATACCGAGTGTACGTAGAATTACACTGAAACCAGTCCAATAATGATATTATTATTATTTATTTTATTTAAAAATAATAATAATACGTATTAAAATAACATAATTTAAATAAAATCTTAACGCGATTTAGAATTAATATAAATGTTATTCATTCATTCATATCCCGTATTATTATTATTACGTATATAAATTGAATCGAAATTTATTTAGTTATATTTTATTTAATATCTTATTAAAATTTGGTAAACTTTAATAACCTATTAGATATAAACGAAGTGAATTTTACCATTTTTCATTTTTTTCAATTTTACAATATATTATATTCTATGAACACGTTTTTTTTCTTTCTCGCCAAGTATTTCATAAGACAGTAGTGAAAGATATAACTAATTAAAATATTTTAATTTGAGTAGTCGAGCAATTAAAGTACATCCGACATCCCTTTAGAAATTCATAATAATAAGCATTAGCCGGAATTCTCGAATCATTATATTTAATTGGTTTTCAAATATTTCAATAAAAACTGCTAATGGTGTTTACATTAAAAATAATACACATAATATATACAAAAAAAAAAAAAAAAAAAAAAAAACAATCTAATCATTTGTTTAATTAGATCGATTTTATTCATATTAATAGAATAATAGGTATAATAGGTATGTGTATAATAAATCAAAACAAATTTAGAATTTAGAAATATTACTTTCAAATAATATTAAATTAATAAATATACGTTATATGTTATAAAATCGTACTTATTATCAGTTATCACTTAAATAATTATTTTTTCATTATGTAAAATATGATTTTCATGTGCTAAATTTTATTATTATTATTATATGAATGTATATGAAATTTGTGACATTATTCCATTTTAAATTCAAAAAATAGGATCGAACACTTATAAAGTTATGCCTACTATAAATAATATATTATTAATATTGTATTTAGTTTAGAATAATAATTATTACGACTATAATATAATATTAATACATTTTATGCAAATGCGGCGGGTTGAAAAAATATGTTTTTGCAATTAACATTATTTTTTATATAATAAAGTAAAAAGCAAAGAAAAAGAAAAATGTATTATATCTCACATATTATATCGATTGATATTTATAAATTTATAATATTATTTTTATAATTTACGCATATTGATCGCTTCCGGGTTTTGTAAAACAGTCACTCGTTAATAATTTATTGCGTATTTAGAAATCAGATCGATTGTTAACACAAATTGATTTTCTTCACACGAATTGGCATTTTTAACAATAGGATTTTCAATAGATTGTGTAGATTATACGATAGATTAGATAACTATTTTAATGTTTCTATTCGTTTACGGTAAATTTCATGTTTAATATTTATTTTTATTTGTATTGATTAGAATACATAATATTATTAATATAATAATATACGAAAATATAGTATATAGTAATATTATTATCACATATAAACAATAATATATTATAATATCAGTTTTCGAATTGGGGGTGCGCATGGGGACGGAGCACCCTACCTAATTTTTTTTAACCTCTACTAATTATTAAATTTCCTATGATATAACATATTATACTTAGCATATTTGAGGGACGCTAACTTTTTTGAAAGACCGATAGCACCCCTACTTTTCCCCCCTTCGAACACTGATAATATTATATTGCAACGATATTGTAAAATGAGAATTAAATCGAATACTTGAAAATAGATTTTTTTTAAAATAAACAACAGTTAAAAGTTCTTCTCTATAATATTATAACGATTTAAATATATACATGCACCTATACTTTCTGGTAAAATTTTTCTTCAGTTAATTAGTTAAAATTTTAACGATCAAAAATTATTTATTTTTTATTTCATTACCTAATTAATAGTTATGAATTATTATGAACATATTATAATTAATTCGAAGTTTTAAAATTCGATTGAAAATATGTATAATTATTTCCGTGAGTAACGAATAATATTTTTTTGTTAATGATTTATTTATTTATTGAATATATATTGTAATAAACTTGTATTTAGATTGATATATGTATTACAATATAGTGTAAAAGAATACCACAAGTTGTGATTTCTTATTATAATATTAGTACACGTTTTTATAAGTAGGTACTCCAAATATTTATATTAAATAATTATTTTTAAAAAATGTTACACTTATCGATTTAACAATTAATACGAAGACAAATATTACGTTTAAACGTGTAAAATGTAAAATCTAATATATTTAAATGAAAAATAAAAACATTTAGACCAATATTGGTAAATTTTGAAAATTATATTTACAGTAAAAATAGTTAACATTTTAAACAATTATCTCTTAGACTTATAGTTAAAAAAAAAATATATTCAAATTATGCACGAAATAATAATTATTATATGGAGATACAAAGAAAATAATTAAAAATTAAGGGATGTTCAAATAAACGAATTCGTCTGTATTGTTTCTAATTTTGAATTGGTTTAGTGTAGTAAAAAAATAATTCACTATTTAAACACAGTTGTGCAAATGAAAGCGAGCAATGAGAAATAAGGCGAATTTATTTAAGATTTTAATGTGTGTAAATAAAAAATAATATAATATATTATATATTTATAAATTATAAGAAATAACATTTTGTTGATTCGATGTCTTGTTTGAATGTTGTACGTTTCCGCGTATCGTCATTATGGAATTATTATAATATTATATTACATAGCAATATAAATATTACTCGGTCTAATAATTTTGTCGAAATTATTTTGCATGGTATTGCACACGTTTAACTTTTGAAAAGCGTAAAAATTGCAACGGTAAAAAAGAAGAGCTGATACTGATGTAGAAATGATACAGGTCTAAATAGTTGAATTATGATTAAAAATTTAAAACTTGAATGCAACGATAAATCATTACATTTGAAGAACGATTTTAAGCGAAATTCATTGGAAAATATATGTATTAATTAAAATTTTTACATTCATACAATCTCTACGTTCAATATAAATGCCTATAAAGTCCCTAAATGAGTCATCTAAATACCCAAATCTGACAGTAATTAGCTGAGAATCGTTTTTCGAATATAATGACTTATCAATTTATTATTGCATTCAAATTTAAATCTAAATTCAACACTATATATCCTTTTTAGACCTGATCCTTTCCACTTTCTTTTTATACTTTAAACAGTTACAAAAAGATGTAATATTCACAATTATGTGAAAATGAGTTAAGTAATACGTATTTGAACTTCAATAATATATATTCAAAATTTCTTGTTAATTTTATTTAACATTTTTGTAAAATTTTGAAATAAAATAAGAAGAATCCATAATGAATACTTTAAATATCGATTTTATTAAAATTTCAACTTTAAATACATATAAATGAAAACTTGAGATTTTTCTAATATTTCGGAAATACGTTAAATAATATGTAAGTATGTTTCAATTTAATTTTCAAAATTATTTGAATTTTTTTTTATTAATCATTATATTGTAAAAATATTAAGAAATAATAAGAAAAATATTTATAAGAATTCTTAGATTTTCGATTACTCTAAAAATAATAATGATGCCTTATTCCATATAAATCAAAATTTTAGAAAGACAATATTATATTAAGTACATTTGAATTAACGATATTATTGTAAGTAGGTGGTATGAGTACCTACGAAATTTTCATCTAATATTCAATATGCAAAATGTGCAAAAATAAATATAATATAATAATGGTTTTAACAATAATTTTTTAATTAATTTAAAATATGTCAATGGGTATAATTTAGATTTATTAACGCAACTATACAGAATGTATTGAAAAAATTAGTAATATAATCGTTTAATATCAACCTACCAGCGTCTGCTGGAATTTCTTCTTGCGGTTTACCCAAATCTTCGAATGCTTTTTTATTTATTTTCGTACCGTTCTGGACAGTTTTCAAAGAACTTTCGTCCCACGGTTTATTGTCGTTGCCCAACAACTCCTCCGCCCGAATCATACCTATTTGCGCTTTGTTTTCATTTTTAGAACTCAAATCTTTTATTATGCCGCCTGAAAGAAATCGTGTGAAATTGTTAACACGCCTAACAAAAACAACAATATAATCGATCGTATACGTTAAATATTTTTACTTATAAGATTGACTTTGTTCATCGATTCTTCAAAATCTTCGTCTTCCATAGTGGCCATAATACAGTTAGGTACACCGAAAACGATACTGAAATATAATAAGATGTACTATAACCCTAATAAAATATAATCAAGTGTATAAAACTACGGAATACTCAAACATTTCACGTTGCCATAGTAAATACATAACTATCGATAACGCGATTCGCTTGCCACAAACTTATTCGATCATATTAGAATGTCTAAGAAAATCATAAACCTTATAAATAAAATACCAAATATATTTTATAACATATATAAGAGTATCGTATATATATAGTTATATCGAGGTACATAACTGGTAAATTGATAGATTCATGGAATAATGAACCCAACAAATCGAAGCCCAAGGGAGATAAATAAAAAATATATGGGTTGCCGGCGGTTAACTAACGTAGTCTATTGAATAGATATAGTTGAAGTTTTCACGTGGAATATTATATTTTTTGACTACTTGGAATTTTGAAGTTTTGCAAGTTCCGAAAGCTATATTTATATATATTGGATAGTATCAAAAAACGAATTTATAAAAATAAATTTATACAGGTATTACGAGGCGTTTCGTAGAAATAAAAATCAAACGTTTTATTATTCGGCAGAAAAAAAAGAAATTGCCGCCGAAAGTCGACTAGATTGATGGACGGTTATGAAATCTGCACGAATGGGAGAACTTCCTAATAAGCCAAACAATATACGATTACTATACAAATTACACGATTGTGCGGTGTCAACGCGAGTTTATAACGTATAAATGTGTACAATTAAATAATGCAATAACATACTTGTAATACTCGTATATATATTTTGTATTGTGTTTGATTTCTAACGTAATTAAAAATTACACTCTTGTCAACACGCAATTAATTGATTTGAATCCGAGTGTTTGAAAAAAAACACACACGCGAGATAACATTATATTATACCTAATCAATTATAATTTTATATATCGTTTTATCAAAACAACTCTGTGGTTTTGGATTTAAAGTGATATATATATTTTCATTATTATTATTCGACATAAAATAAAATTTTTCAATTTCAATAACGTGATGACTGATGAGTTATGATCGATGACCTATATAATTTATAGATCTAATATTCGCGATCTATTTTTTTTTTTTTTTAATAATTATTATTTATTGACAGGGCCGTGCGTGCTCTGTACAGTTATACTTTCGGAATTCACTCGATTTGAGAACATTATTTTTGAAGTGTGCGATTCATTATTATCTATTATAATACAGGTATATTATGGAATATGGAATATTAATATTTAAACAAAGTGGAGAGAGAGGTACTTTTACGTGTATATACATAAAGGCGTGCTCAAAAGGTTAGGTTAGGTGGTTAGGCTTGAGGTATATACGATATACTTATATAAAATACTTAATTTTATATTGGTTACATCGTAGCTCGTCCCTCATGGATATTTAAAAAAATATTGTCTCCCTCCCTCGTCTGCGTACATATATGAATAATTAAAATTTCTTTTTTTTTTTTATTAATACATATTATTATTTATAGTGTTACACGAATGACGAAGATTGACGAGAGTGACGCACGTGCGTAATAATTTATATTCATTTTATTCGTCACATTGAATACTTAAAATTATACTTAGATTTTTGAAAAAAAAATTTATATTTAAAAAATTTTTTAACTATTTTAATCATAATGTAATACATTTTTGATTACCTATTTACCTAGTAATATATATATATATATATATATATATATATATATATATATTATATTATTTTATTTTAAAGAAAGGCAAGTTAATATTAATAAATAATTATTTTAAATACATATTTACTGTGTATTATTTATTTTTATTGCATAGATGCATTATAGTACGTATGTATATTTAATACGTTTTTCGTGTATTGATTTACAGAGCAGTGAATATCATATAATATAATACACAAAAAAAAAAAATAAATAAATAAATATAAAAAATACTTTACAATAGTATTGATTAAACTTTGAGAAAATAACTGTTGCGGAAAATGCAATTGTTGATTAATAATAATTATTATATAATAATATGGTAAATATATGAACAAAAATTTAAATTTTCAATTAAGATACTTAATAATGTAATATAAATTTAATTCTTAACAGATAACAATTTATTATAATGGCAATTCGCCTTTCCAATGCCCTTAATTATTTAATTTATCAGACGTGTAGGTTAAGGTGTGATGACCTTGTGTTCATAAACCATTTTTGTTATGCTATTAAAATAATAATTATTTATTTACCTAGTTCAAATCTCTTCAGACTTTGATTGTTTAATGTGTAGGTAGGTCATAATATCAGCCAATACGCCTATCTGAAGATGTAAAAACTAACATAGGTATACGAGTATATAAAAATAATCTAATTTGATACAATTGTTTTTTTTTTATTAATTCCATATACGAGTATATAAATTAAAACTACCAAAAACTTAACTCCGAGTAAAGTAAAAATATGATTTCTATAATTAATAATTATTATATATTATTGTAATGATAGAATTAATTATTTATGGTTACACCTTTTGTTGCATTGACCGTGGCCTATATTTTTTATTTTAATTCTCTTCGATCATTTTTCAAGTTATAATAGACATTTAACGAAAATTCTTGAATATATTATAACTACCAAATCTAAGTATATAATAAGCAGATATTTGTTAACTAAATGATATATTTATATCAATAACAATATATGGATTGCAGGAATATTGCAGGAGATTGAATTTCAGAAAAAATAAATAAATGTTAGTTTTATTAAATAATTTTATCAAATTAGCATAGGTATTACAGTATTACATATAAAACGAAATATAGGAAATACGAGTAGGTACTTATACTCAATATTCGAAATCTATTCATTGACGATATTTATTAAATTATATTTACGTGAAACATTAAATAATATTATATTTATATAATAAATATAAATATTATAAAAATGTTTGGTTTTTATCAATAACTGTGGTGAATATTGTGATGACATTCAAGCTTTTTTTTTTTTATCTTATTTGCCTGTTGATTGTTGAAGTTTGTAAATATTATCATATTAAAAATATATTGAGGACTAGTCTACTAAGACAAAAAAAAAAAAAAAAAACATTGAAGTTAATTACTTATTTTAAAAGCGATAAAAGAACGTAAAAAAATATTTTGGTAATATCACTTCGTATCACAGTGCATCGTATAACGTAATATTGTAATAATATATAAGATAAGACTATTTTTCTTTCGATATCGTAAAAAAGCCAAATAACGAAATGTGATTATTTCTATTATACTTACATTATAATGTTTATAGTACCTTTTCTCCGCATTTAATCTTAAAATAGAAACAAATAAGACATCACGCGAAACAAAATTATAGCCCTAAAACTAGATACAATAATAAATTAAATTTTATTTTAATTGATTTTCCAAATAAGATTGTTATAAAATATCAAAGTTATTGTATTAATGTATACGGTTATAATTTATGAAAATAGAATTCCATAATTAAAATACAACAAAAAAAAAAAACAATATTATTAAATATCATGTGCGTATCAATACGAATATTGTGTGAACGTATAGTTAAAAAAAACTTAAATCCTGTACTCGTATATAATTTTAATTATAATATAATGGTTCAATGTTGTTTATTTCAGATTTTTGAATAATAACATTGAACTTCAATGTTACTAAAAATATTCATTGTGTGTCTAAAGTGATTAAATATAAAGTTAATTGTACTGTATAATTACCTACTGTATAATATTATCATAAAATATAAGCATAAACGGCTTAAGGAAAAATAATTATGCATATATATGTATAAATTTTTCTTAAAATATGGAATAAAAAATTCAAAATATGCAAATATCGAAAAAATGTATTCGTATAGAAAATTACAATGAATATATTTTAAAAATAATAAATATTAAATAAAATGATACAAATTACGTATAGGAATGTAAAACTATGATTATTATTCCTGAATAAAGCAATGAGAAACAGCATATTGTTAAAGGTTTACAAATGAAAAATGGCGACGATTTGGTCGAAGAATATTCCTGTATTGACTAAAAGAACGTTCCACGTCAACAGAGGTGATCGGAGCATAATTCATATTAACTATATCAGAAGGAGTGAATTCAATGTCTAGTTATCCTATTGTTGATTTTTTCCTTGTAAAATATCTCTAATTACTTTAATAGTTTGAATTCCAGAATTTATTTTAATTATTTTAGTAAATTTCCGTTTGACTATTTCTCCTATGTGCCCTTGAGTTTTTTCTAATTTATCCGCAGATTTTTCTACAATATTAAGACTTTCTATTAAAGACATTTATTTGGTTTCCAATAGATTTATTGTCTAAATCAAAAAACAAAATTTTGCCGAAATGTATGCGCTATAACAAAACTATATAGTTTTTGTTTAGATAATGTCAAATGCTATTTAATTGTGTTGTATGAAAAAAATTTCTCATATACAATAATATTCTATAAATAAAATATTCCGTAATGTAAGAAATACTGTTGAAATTTAATTAATTATAAAAAAAATGTGTTAAATATGTAACAACATAGAAAATATGTACAATATAATATGTAATTATACTGAAATATGTAAAATAAAATTGGGCTTATTTTAACAGAATGATCTAAATCGTACACATTTTTTTATCAGATTAAACATATCTCAATCTAATAAAAATATATATTTACAATTAAATCCGTTTCTTAATAATTATATAACGATATGAACAATGAGTCGGATCGAATGTTATTAAAATTTAAATATGAATACGATAATTCGTGGTATATTTTGTGGAATTCGATTCGGATCTTTTTAATTGGATAAAATTTAATTAAATTAAACGTATTCCGAAGAAAATACGTTTTCGTGCTTTTATTTTAGGTATATATATATATATTACGCGTACGATAATTAATATACTTATAGAGTTATTTTTATATTTGAATGTTTTTCACATGGTTATGTTTCGTGCGGTGAATAATTGTATACATATATCGCATTGTTAATTACCTAGTTATAATTTATGAAATACCTTGGGAAATGAAGAACGAAAAAATAAATAACGTATTACGGTTAAATCCACAAATTAAAAAAAAAAAAGAAGAGTATATATTATTTATTCCTAAAAAATATTATTCTTATCGTTCGGATCTCAAAAATAGTAATGTTAATTCTACGGTTGTTAATATAAAAGAGTTACAATAGGTATTGGAAAAAATAAAATAAAAACACGCTGTGATTTGAATCTTTTAACGCCATTTGTTCCTATACTTAAACAGGCAGGCGAAAACCGAACGTGTATTTATAAAAATTCTACTTAACAATATTTAACAAGCTGACTGTAATATATACGACGATATATAGATATAAAAAAAAGACTGGCTTTTGATATAGAGAAGAATGAGGCGAGTCAGATTTGCAACAAGGCAATATAAGGCCTTTATAGTGAAGAAGAAAAAGAAGATTTAATAATTTAATATTTTCACGCGCAAAATTAAATTCGATTTGTTAAAATATACTTATATACTAAATTTTTATTCCGCTATAGTAATTATATTGAAACTATTTTAGTATATATAACCTATTAAAAAACTTTTTTTTTAGTAAAAGTATAACGTAAAAGTATAACGTAAAAGTATTAACGTTAAAATATGACGTATACAAGCGGATAATCATTTTTAACGGATTTCGACCGGACTTGTAAATTTTGAACAAGAAAAACGACGTCATAAAATAAGAATATTAAAAAAGTGCTAAAGTCACGAACGAGTTATCCATATATTAAAATTTACTATTATAGATGAATATTATTATCCTATATACCATACTGACCAGTAGTGGTCAGTATACGTAAGTTTATATTTCTTTTATCACTGTGCGATATCGATATACCTATATTGTAATTGTTATAATACGCGATTTTATAATTAATTATTTATTTCATATTATTATAACGAACGGGTTTAATGACAATTCGAGAGATCGGCAAACGGATAACTAAACCCACGCGTTTGTACAGAGTACGGATATAAATAAATAAAGAAAGAAATAAATGTATATATTATTGTACGTATATGTTGTGGGCGACGACGTATTATAATATTTTAACATTTTAAACCGCAAAAATCGAGAAAAAATCTTGCTCGTCGATAAATACCGCAAAATGTATGTAAGATACGAGTATAACTATAACGTGCGAAATCAATTTTATTATTATTTAAAATTTTTTAGTTTTTACTATTAAGGACTGGAGTCGAGTGATATTATGTTTTATTGTGAATAAAGTTCACGGTTTAGGCAATATCAGAACAACCAACACCTGATAATAACATAAACTAATCACAAAATTATCGAGATATTGCCGTGATTTATCCATTTAGGTACTAATTTAAACGTTCGTTTTTGAAACGTTTACGAATTTGATATTTTTACATTTTGCTACAGGGGTAAAAATATTCAAAATACGAAACGTTAAAGCGTCTAAATATATAAATACGGTTTTTATTCAAATGAATTCATCATATATTATATTATTATATTATGGAAGACGCTTTCGTTAACACGAAAATTTCGTTGTATCTTATATACATACAAGTATAATAACAAGAACAATAATAATTTCACATTTGAAAAATTAGCTATACTAAAAACGGTACTTTCCTTTTACCACATTTGCTATCTAATTTTGGGACAAGGTCATGGTGCGGCTCCGGTTATCATCCAACAGCAACCGAAATTTTTTTCGTACCATAAAAACATAACCGGCTTTTTGGTATTAACGGTGACCGGTATAAGCGGTATAATAATGTTATTCGGAAAACAAATTTCACACTTCAACAGACTTTCGTGGCGAACGTTCAATTACATGTCAGGAAATTAATATAAATAATAATTGAAAACATTGTATTCGAATAAAAATAATAATCATTATTATGTTATAAAGTATAGTCAAATGAAATAAATTAATATCCGTATACGGGTAATTTTCAACTAACGTATCGTCCGATGGAAATATAATTCTAGCCGTTTATAAATTGAAAACATAAATTTTACATTTTAACTTTTTCATAATATGTATATACCTATAGGTATATGCGTATATTATGAAAACCATAAAAAACATTCATGATTAAATTAAAAAAAAAAAAAAAAAAAAAAAATTAAAATACGAAGATACGAATGGTATATAGGTAATAAGATTTTATTCGTCATTCCATATTGTTCTATATAATATTTATATTATATATCTTTTAATCCTATTGAATAGATTAAATAATTATAAAGGTTATAAGTCGGGTTTAATCGAATTAGTAAAAAAAAAAAAATAAAAAAATGAAAAATAATAATTTAAAATTATTTCATTCGTTAAAAAACGTTTCATTAATTTAATATTATATATTTTTTTTGTTTTTTGTTTTTTTTTTTGTCTTTTGTATATATATTCTTATCTCTATACTCGTATTTATTAGATATCATACTGATAATAGTTATTATTATTATGTTATACGTTCTACGGTGTTTTTTTTTTTTTTTTAAATTATTTATTTACAAACCAATAAGCCACACCTATATTATATGTTATTTCATTTATTAACCGTTGTAAAAAACGATCCGAAAAGTTTTTAAGGCCGTTCGATTATAATTGGTTTGGACAGGTATCACAACGATATATAGAATTATATCATATATATACTTATTTATTTTATTATCGTAGGTATATACACACGCAGAATAAATTGTCTAATCAATTTAAAACATTTCGAGAGTCGCTGCATTCGGTATTATATTATGAATATATTATTGTGTACATACGATATATAGGTATTGTAGTACATATAGTTTGTTATTTATACGTGTATTTATTAAATTGTTTACACGATATCATATATGAAAAATAACCGTGGAAAAGAAAATTTATTTTGACGAATACACGTGATAATATATTATAATATGTACTCTGACAACAGTATATAATATAATAAATTATTATCATTTTCAGAGTCGAGCAAGGTGTGATCCAGTCCGTTCAAAATTAAATCATCATTACGTAAATCCATATCTACATCAAATTATAACGTATTTTTTTTTATATCAAGTTCATTTCACTTTGGTTTAGATTGATTGAAAAGACGAAAGATATTTATTATCACACATCATCGATGATTGATTTGACCATAAAGAATTATATTCAAGTATACTTTTATCAAGTATATTTTTTTCACAGAAGATATGCTCAAAATTTCAATATAATTATGGTTTTAAATGCTCTAATTTGTATTATATGCTAACGATATACCAAATATACGATATTACTTTTACTTATAGTGATATAATATTATTTTATAATGCGTATTTTTGTTTTAAAATATTTCTAATTTTAGAATTTAACATTTTGACTTTTAATTTTAAACTTATTACCCGTTACGTGTTATGTCGTACTTGTACGTATAGGTAAGTATAAGAATCATATGATTTCAATAATAAATGCGTGTATATTTATTTGGAAACTCGATATTACAATCGTTGTTTATATTTAGTATAGTTATAATATATAGACTACAGTATATATACTTACACGTAAATATTCAATTTATATACATTATTCGAATAAAATTAAAATACATACGTATACGTATAAATATATTCGATTATATTATATATAAAATATTTTTTCGATTTAATTGAGTATACTTATAAAATATCATTATTATTAAAACGTAAACCTGTAGCATTATAGCAGTTAAATAAAAATGTTGTTCTTTTACAATTTACGTGACACCCGTTATAAAACATTGACCCACGGATATTATACTTATTGTAAACCTATACTAAAACGCAATAAACAATTTTTAAATTAAAAAAGTTTATATTAAAGATTACTGTGTGTGTGTGTGTGTACTGTCACTGTGTATGATTTTAAGTTAATTTATAAACGGAAAATAATGAAACGAACAGTTAAAAGTTGCTTATTTTGTTTGTCGAATTTCGAACTTCGAATAAAAATGAGTACTTAGTTATAATGGTATATTTTGAAAAACAATTCTACAGGATCCAAAATTTTTCCCCTATATGATAATTGATAAATTAAAAAATTAATGAATAAGAATAACAAAATTAATATAAATATAATAATCGCTACAGTGATACTGAGGGGGTCCAGTACCCTCGCCACTTCCTAGTTATATATATATCCTTTATCTTTAATATTTATTTAAAAAAATGTAAATATTTCATGTTTATATTTTAATAGAAAAATTAATTTAATATATATATTTTTTAAATAATCAAAATAAGTATGGTATTAAATAATATACTTATAAAGTTATAAATTAACAGAAACAGAAAACATGTTGTTTACTATAATAAGTAATAAGTGTGTCGGTATTTTTTTTAACGAAATAAACACATTAGGACATTAGATAAATAGTTTTTTATTTTTATGCTCTTAAATATAAAAAAAACACTTGATATACAACATATAAAATTTAAATAAACTTAACACTAACTTGTTTTTGTAATTATTTAATACTGTCACGATCTTGATAATTAAACATTTCTTTTTGATATAATCGTTTATTATTATAATGTTTTTATTTATTTTTTATTAATACTAATATATAATATATATATGCACAAATCTTAAGTCTTTATAGTCTGTAATAAATTTAATTTAAATCATTAATTAGAATATTAATCAGTTTATTCGTTTGTTACACTATCGTTAAATGCAAATTAAGAAAGGTATTAATACCATCAGTGTAGTATTTATAATTTAAATAAATAAAAAATAATAAAATAATTTTGGAGTCTAAGTGAAGAAGGTTAATCTCATAATCCTTAAGGTTAAGTTAATCATATGCACTCATTGGAGGCACTGAAACATTGGAAATAGCTAAAATCTGTATGGATTTTTTACATTGTTATATATTATATTATAATATTATTTAGAATGTTATGAAATTTCTTTGACCATTTTAATCAATAAAATCGAAATAAAATAACAAATAAAATCTGAATAGAGCAAGAAGTGATTGGTATTTTTTTTATAGTAGTTTAGTAACATATTACTAATATTCTTATCTGTATAAGTTAAAATCTGATAGTCCCTAAAATAATCAATTATATAATATTTAAAAAAAGGACATTTAAATATTATTAATCGAATTCGTGGAAATTTCAGTTTTAGTGAAAAAATGCCGTTTATCATCGTTTTTTGTTCGTTTTTCCTATCGCATAAGATCAATTTTAAGGAATTCGAAAAATGGATTGAATAAAAGTACATCTACTTTCCAACCGGACACATAGGTATGCTAATCGTAGAAATCAAAGCATAATTTCGGGTAGAAAAAGTGTCTTCCGATATACTTTTATATAAAAAAAAAGATACATCCTTAGTAAAACCAATAAATTTTTTGGCTTCGCTAAAAATCTAAAATAAAAAAAAATATGTCGCTATATTTTTCACGATTAAATAATTTATGATTTAATCATCATATTGGAGTTATACACTATTTAAAGAATTATAAATAATGATTTAATCTAAAATAATTGTCAATATAAAATTTTTAAGTACGTTAATGACGCAATATTCAATACATATATTTTCTGATGAACTTTGCTCAAAATCGTTTTTCAAATGTAATGATTTATCATTGCGTTCAAATGTTAATCAAAATTTATTCAACACTATCGTCTTTGTATCCCTTCCACACCAATATCCCTTCCCTTGCTTTTTTTTTAAATTGTAAAATAATGCAATTTGAAAAAATGATTTAATTTGTGCATAATAATATAAGTAATAATTAATAACTACCTGTATGATACGTTTATGACCTACGATAATATTTGTAACTTTAATGTTAACTAAGTATTTTTTTTTTATCAAAAATATCCATTTGTTAAATATATCTGTGTAATAAATCTCTGATTTATTTTATTGTATTAAAATATTCCTACCATTCTTTTTTCTTTTTTTTTATTACAATGAGACTTCCGACAGAGAGATTTCTATAGGTTTCAATTTTCTAATTCACATGTCACAATGTATAGTTTATAGTTTCGGTAACTTTATTTATAAATAATGAAAGCCTGAAAGACTTCAGAGGATAGATCTGTCTTTACGTTTAATAAAAATTTTATTTTTTGGGATCGACTATAAATAATTTAAACTTACTAAGTGGAAACAGACAACAAAAAATCGAACAGACACTAATTAATAATGCATTACACACATTATATAATTTTGGCAAAAGTGTCAATATTATATTTGTTCAAATAAATAAGATAAATGTCATTTATGTAATATTGAAATGCATCTAAAATATAAAAAAACTGTTTTATGTTTTCAAAATATAAAAAGAATACCGAAAATAAAACACGACCTAATTATATTGTTTTTCCACTTTTCCTGTGTAAATGATAAAATAATAATTAACATAAGAAATATTTAAATAAAAAAAAATAATAATACCGCAATAAATATTTTTAATATTATGTATTGTAATTAATTTTTTTTTTTATTTATTTAATATTTCGGGAACAATTCGCGATGAAAATATATAAATCTAGTTACATTAAACGTATATAATATTTCATTAAATTTTAGAATTCGAATTCGATTTACCTTATAAAATATTATTAAAACGTATCTTAAAAAAAGCGAATTTAGGTTGGAAGAATATTTTTATCATAATGTTAAAAAATACATACACAGGTGCGTTTATATATTTATGTATAAATACAGATATCTACAATCGTTTTTATCGAGCTAAATGAATATATTTTTTTATTATATATTACAACTTTCTAGTGTATCTTTTTTTTTTTTTTTTGTATAGTAATACTTTTATTTATAGCGAATTTTCTATAATTGTTGCATCTCATTAATAAAAAAAAATGTTTATGCGCATACGTTGTACAAAGAGTTTAGATATATTATAATATACGTTCTAAACGAGTTATAACTTGGAACATGGTCCAAGTCGCTCTAAATTCATTCCGAAGAGAGCAAACCTGTACCGTATACGTAATGTATATATAATCGAAAGCTATAATATATTAACTTATGTATAACTTTATTGCTGTTAAACTGTCAAACAATTAATATATTATATACGGTCGGTTTGTTCTGGGAAAGTGTTGTACAAAAATATTATTATTCCTAGTTAAAATTTTTAAATTTACGAAAAATAAAAAAATTGTAACCAGGTATATTGTAAATAAAATAATTATACGTTTGTGTATCAATTTATAATGTATAGATGTGCGCACTTTTCATAGCGAGTAATAATTTAATAAAAATTTGCCCAGAGTAAAAATAAAAATCGTTAGTTATTAATAATTTATATATTAGGTATACACTGATTAATAGTAAATATTATGATATTATCAAACTTTGAATTCAATAATTATTTATTATACTTTATCGCACGTGTTTGATCAATCACAATAATATATGTGTTATTAAAATATATGCCCTTAATTTTTTGATATTTAGACCTAGCGTTTATTATTGAACAAATCTCGCGAACTCGTCAAGCAAAAAACCTAATCGTAAAATTTTAAATTCAAAATTAATAGGTACGAATAAAATAATACAAATATACTACAGTTCAATTATTGCGATATTATCAAAATTTATTTGTTGTAAAAAAATAAATAAATAATTTGCCAAGAGTAAAGACTTTAAATATGTGATTTTTGATTTTTAAGTTTCTACACGTAGTTCTCGATTGCTATTATCAACGAGCGACTTTCCACATACGAGTACGTTACAAATGTTACAAAAACATTTGTTTAATAATATTTAATCTAACTAATGAGTTACAACCTTAAACAGGTCAATTACAATATTGACACCTGTATCAGTTATTTTTGTTTGAATAATATTGTAAATGTTAATTAAAAATAACTAGTCATTATTTTGTTTTATTTTTTTTTTAAATTATAATCTCGTCCATAAAAAAAAAAAACTAGGATTTATTTTCGGAAAATTATGCGCGTAAACTATTTGTATACTTTTATAATGAACATACGATGTAAAAATATTTTTAAAATCCACGTTTTTGTATGTCAATTACTTACTTTATATACGTAGGTATCTCGTATCTGTATAGATGATAATTAGTTTGTAGTACTCGGTAAGCATATTTTTAGATTTGTATGCATATAAAATTAAACAAATTAACACCGTTAAAAATAAAATCGTAATATTATTATTATTACGACGTGTAAAAAAGTGCGTTGTATAACTGTGCAATGTACATACCAATAATTATAATATTTATATAACACAATTAATAGTAAAAAATTCGAACGAGTAGTATAATAATATTTTTCTTAAATAATATAAAATGTAATTGAAAAAAAATTAAATTATAATTTATGTTGATCAAATTTACGAGGATATACGTAATTTTACGACGTGATATATGAAAAAGTATAACAATATAAAATATAATAACAATATCGTATATCAAAATTTTGCAAACGTTTCGAAATTTTCGTTACTATGATAACGCGTAGTGTTACTGCGGTATCGGTATAATTATATTATATTTACGCATAACGTTTACCGTATACCATTATGACATTATTATACCCAATAATAATTATTAATAATTATCAAAAAACTAAACGAAATTATATGCGTTTCTGCACACTCTTCCGAAGGTGTATGGAGGTAGAGAACAAATATCACAAATGTGACCAAAGTGTCACCAAAATGATAACGAAGACACCGCGTATGCGGTATGCAGGTACTATACTAACTATAATCTATGCCTCTATGGTAACCGTTTAAATATTATAATATAATAATTGCATTATTTTTTTATGCGTTGTATAATATTCTTCAGTCTTTTCCTTAATAGAAATTAAAATAATTATTGCTATTTACAGTTGTATTAATGTACGAACATGTATTATTTTAACAATTTTTTTTTTGTTGTTGTTCAAACTAAATTTTATTGATTTGATAAGTATAATATTACATTTCATTTAAAACCAATTTTTTTTACAGTGAATTTATTTTATGTTATTTACGAATATTACAATAATTTATGTCGTGTTGGCAGCAAACGAAAGATTACTGAGCACAAATGCATTATTTTTTTTATTTAAAAAAAAAATAATAATAATAATTTACTGTAAAATAATTTTCTGTTGGTCAAAAATTAAATCTTGTGTTTGTACGCGGTTTATATAGACTGATTGTTTCATTCAACTCGAAATCTAAAATTAAAAAAATAAAGCATTAATATATTATATATATAAAAAAGAAGCAATTTCATAAATTTTATAGGGCGGGTTTCGATGGAAAGTACTTGTTTTTTTATTATTATTCACGTTTATATTTTTAATATTTGCTAAATAATTGAAATTATTTTAACCGTTGACCATCATAAATGAAAATCTTTTTTTCGAATGCGATATTGCCTTAAAATTTCAATCAAAATACAGTACTATCCAGTATTCCAATCACAGCATGTATCAGTTGATGATTTTTTTCAAATTTAAACTTTAAACCGCAATAAAACAAAAAATGGCAATTGCAATACAGATACACACAATATTTTAGAACTAAGGTAGGTAAGCAATAGAATATGTAGTTAGACTTCAAAAAAAATTTCAAACTCTAAGGTCCAAAATTACTAATTTTATTAAAGAATTGAGAAATAAACATGATGTTGTGTGAATATACTTCAGACCTTCAAAACCCAAAATTGTCAATTTGATTAAATATTGATCAAATATTGAGAAATAATATCATAATATTTCAATTTTCTAAAAATTTCAAATTTAAACAGCTATTGAGACTTGAGATGTTTTAAATATTTTGGAATAACCTCAGTATGTACTCAGTATGTATTAATATGACCTCAAAAACATTAATAACAACCCATAAATGCATTAACTTTATAAAATATATAATAATTATTATTCAATATAGTGTATTGTAATTACACAAATGACGAATTATCAATTATTTGTTTATCTAAATCAATTATAACATAATATTATACTATAATTTATAATATGACATTATTCATTTTATAAATACGACCCCCCACCGATAACATTCGTCATCGGAATTATAACAACAGTAATATATAATAATAATAATAATAATAATAATAATAATAATAATAATAATAATAATAATAATAATATAATATATAAAAGTAGGTTATAGACTTATTATTGTTTAGGCATCTCATCTTTGTGCGTTTGACCCGTTTCGATGACAAGGGCACAATTTACATTTTATTATTGTATTAATAATATTATAATATTTAATTTAAAAAGAAAAAGAAAAAAAACAAAACGAATTTCTTAACACTAAATCTCTATTTGCACGTGTAACTTGTTGGTCACACATAATATTATATTTGAAATTATATTATATACATATGAAGTATATATTAGGGTATACCGTATACAGAGTGTGCGACGAAAATTTTAAATTTTAACGTGTCGTACTATATAATATATTATAATACAATAGCATATAATGTAATTTGCGCGATGCGTTCTCTGTATAATACACGCATTTGGTATAATAATGATAATAATAATAATATAATCGCGCAAGGACACCTGTGTAGATACAAAGATTTAGGTTAGAGAAAATATAAATTTATTATTTTTTACCATATTTTTTTTTTTTTTGTTTTTTTTGACGATATTAAATATTTTTGTACTTCATCTTATATAAGTATTATATTTTGAAACATCATGTTTTATGTACTTTCCAAGGAAGCGGGTCCCCAAATTTTACGACAGAATTATATAAAACGAATACGTTTTTTTTTTTTACTCCAGTGAAAGATTTATATAGTTTATATTTCTTTTGATTTGGTTTCGTAATAGTGTGTAGATTCTAAATAATTTATATCGTGTTTTTTATTTGTCAATTAACTTATACATATTTCTGTAATTCGTTTTGCATTAAAATGTATATAATAATAAAATAATATTCATTCCGATGGAATTAGCTTTGCTTATTTACACATACCTACATATTATATAATACAACGAAATGTAAACGGTTTTTAATTTATTCGGAAATCGTTTGCAATTGTTTTATAGATATTTTAATTACGTACCTATATAATATTACGTTTTAATTAAACGTTTTGTTACGATTATTTTAATAATATTCGATCGGTGTAATATTTTAATATTTTGCTAAAATTGAATTCGTCAAAATTTTTGCGTGATATAGTAACGAACGTTAGTTCGTTCTACTCTACAAGGCATATGGTTTAAATTTAACTGATATATAATATAACGTATAAAATAAAATAATGTTCTTTTTTAAATTTTATGTTAAAAAATTACTTTGGAATTATGAGTGTATAAAAAGAAAATGAAACGCGCAAAAATATAACGTATAGTTTTTATAGGTTATACTGAGAAAATTTTCTATTAATTATTTTAAATTTAACTTTGTATAATAATTATTTATAACCGTGCAGTATTCACATACATAATATATAATTATTTTTGCGAAAACACAAATTTCAAATCGTTTTATTACTATAATTATTTAAAAAAAATATATACTATACGTTTCTACACGAATAGCACAGTTAAAATTATATAATCTATCGTATAAATCGATTTAAAATTTAAAACTAAATTTTCATAAAATTATTGCGTACCTATTTAAAAATCTGTAAATTCGTATGTTTATTTCAAACGTGATTTACGCGAATAAGTATACAATAATATAATATTGTATAGTCGACACGTACAGGTTAGATTAAGTTAGGCATGGCAGGGGGGCCAGAAAATATTTCAACTGTATAAATTACTATATTAGTCCAAATTTTTAGGCTAGTAATACTTACTGGCTACTATTTCAAAGCAAGGAAAGGGATACAAATGTAAAAAGGATATAGTGTTGAATTTTGATTATAATTTGAATGCAATGATAATTTAAATCATTACATTTGTGAAAACGATTTTGAGCGAAGTTCATCAGATAATAAATGTACCGATTAAAATTTTTAAATTTATCAGCCTCTACGTTCAATATAAATAATTTGTCATAAACCTTTACCATAAATCTAAATGAGTCATCTAAATACACAAATCTGATATTACTTCGCTCAGAATCGTTTTTCGTATATAATAATGATTTATCATTGCATTCAAATTGTAATCAAAATTCAACACTATCCTCTTTACACCTGTATACCTTCTCTTCCCTTCCCTTTCCTATTTTAGATTCTGATAGAAGCGAAGAATGTATTGATTTTACAATGATGTGTGATTTTTTGTTTGTTTTTATTATGTAGACACTTTTACTAGCCGAAAAAATGCTCCAATTTTCACGAATAGGAGATGTTTCCGGTTGGAAAGTGGATGTAGTTGGTACTTTATTTTTTATTTAGGTAATTTTTCGAATTTCTCAAAATTCACCCTATGCGACAGAAAAAACGGCATTTTTCGCGAAAACTGAAATTTTAATTAATTCAATTTCAATATTTAACGATAACTCGGGCAATTTTGAAATTAGAGACTTAAAAAAATTTTTATATGTTTATTTAGATACTATATATATGTGGTATAATTTTGGAACCGTTACGTTAATTTTTCTACAAAATATAGGACTTTGAATTATAATTATATAGTACGTATTTATGAACACTTAATAAAATTTTCATGTCTCTAATCTAAAAAAATGCCGTTTTTTCGTCATTTTTTGGTCGTTTTTTTTTGTCGCATAAGGTCAAAATTTTGAGAAATTCGGAAATCGACCTAAATAAAGTACCAACTACATCCACTTTCCAACCGGAAACATATGAAAATTCATGAAAATCGGAGCATTATTTCGGGTAATAAAAGTGTCTTCAGACATAAAAAAAAAAAAAAAAAAAAACAGAAAAAAGTGTCACACATCATTGTAAAACCAATACATTTTTCGTTTCGCTCAGAATCTAAAACAAATATACCTACTTACTAACGAGGAATGGTAAAATACAAAAATTCGAAGATTCCCGTGCGTTTTTTAAATTACCATCAGACGTCCGTTATCAAACGACTATAATATATACCTGCGTATAATTACGATAGTATGCCTCTGCACAGACGTACCTACAATAAAAAAAAAGAACGTCGTTTATAAATATTTATAAGTACGATCTTATCCAACTATATAATTAAAAATAATACGAGTGTTATAATAATTACTATATTAGAGTCGTTCCAAACGTATTCTATAATAAATATATAAATCGTATATTATATTATATTTTAATTTTTAGTATTTTAAAATATTATAAAATACGTATAACGATAGTTTATTTCGTTTTAATAATAGGTACATTATTATAATATCGGACGAGAATTTTATATACGCGATTCGGTATGAATCCGAAATCGATTTGATATCGTTTATAAAATGATACAAACAAACCTAACATGGTATTTATTGTTATGATATCGTTTTACGTGAGCGTACGTGCGTGAAACGAAAACGAGAAATATTATTACGGCGTATATGCGATATTATATAACAGTCTTTTAATGATTCGTCGAAAATCCACACCTCTGCAACAATATTATGGTGGAAACGGACGGAGAGAAAAAAAAAACTTGCCCGAATTATAGAAAAATAACCGACGGAAATGTATTTACTCTCACTCGCCCCCGTACAACCGCGACAACTATAGGTACGTAAAAAAATATTAGGTAACAAAGTAACGATTTTGTTTTTTTTTTTTTTTTTGGTTCTTTTGGTTTTTTTGGTTTTTTTTTTTAAATATTATAAAGTATAATGTACCACGCATCATAATACTTTATTGGCATTAAACGTATTTTTTTTTTTTTTTTTATCTTTAAAACACATTTTAATGTGGACTTTCGTTCGTTTTAATCAATAATCATCGAAAAATAACCGCGTAAACGTATTTTTTTATTAATTTTTTTTTTTATATAAAATACATTTTAAAGATTATAATTAGGCATATTATAATTAATTATAAATATAATAAAAATAATATAATTACATTATCATAAATATCATTTCAAATGAGAGATTTTTATAAATCCTCTTGTTTGTCCAAAATCATACCGAATAAATATTAAGTATATAAATTACAAAATATTAAGCTAGAATTAAATTATCAAATAATGATTAATGAAATTATGATTAGTGCTATTGAATAGGTATCGAAGAGAAAAGTTTTTTCAACAATAATTATTTATTTATCTCGCCATAATATCATTAATGAAAATTAGGGACACTAGTATCCGGCTGAAAAATTATTCTCGAAACTATTCATTATGGTTGACGCTAATTATAGTGGAAGAGACTTAACCCAACTTAACCTATTTATTCCTTGGGATATGGTTCACGTATGTATGAACGATATATTAATTTGTCTCGGGAATCCTCATATAATTATATTACGATATGTTATAATATGATAAACCATCGCGAAAATCGTGTCATCTTAGAGAAGAGTGAGTGTTTAATTATGTTTAGTGAATTAAAGCTATAGTGGAACAGTTTTCATTATAGTGTTATAAATTTGAGGAATTGGTTTTGCAGTTTTATTTTTCGCATTATTATTTATTTGCGTCTTATAATTTAATTTATTAATTTTTTTCGTCTTTATCTCGTATATTTTATTATAACTGTCGAAAACAAAATATATGAAATATTTAAGGAAAATAAATTAAGGATAAAAAAAAAAAAATAAATAAAATAATAATAATTGCCTTTCAAGTATAATAATATTTCTATTCAAACATATAATACCTATAGTTTTTGTTCAGATCGGAATACAATATATTATATAGTTTGTTCGCTTTCAAATATTTATTTATTTTTAATTTATAAACGCATTAGAAATATTTTTATTATTACAGCACGAGTTGTAAAGGATTAGTACAACGTTTTAAATTTTTTTAGAAAAATTTGATATACCTAATTGACTTATTATGCTAGAATACAATTTTTAATTTAGATTTACTATATGTATATAGAAAGACCAAAACGGGAAAAAATATTATAACGGTTTATATATTATTACGTTGTAACTTGTAAGTATATATTTAATTCTTAAATCATATTATCACGACACGTATTACCTAATATAATAAAAAAATTATCATAAAACATAATTTGTATCTATACCTATTTGGAAGGTTTTCGTTACCTACTCAGAAATTTCGTTTGAAAAACAATTTTTCTATAAATAAATATTATATTATATTTGTAAAAGACAGGAAGTTGAAGTTGAAGTTAAGTTAACATAAATATTTAATAGACAAACTATGATGGTGGACTCCATCGATCCAAATCGATCGCACTGTCGTCACGCCGTAAAAGAAAAGTACACACGTAGGTATATTATAAATATATAATAATATCATCGACGAGGTCAGTCAATAATACTGCAATAAATTAATAAATACAAATTTATAAACACGAAAGGAACTTAAAAATAAGCGGATTAAAATATATATGATGATTATAAATAGATATTTTAAAAATAAGTTTTGCATTTTTAGAAATTTTTATACCTACATTCCTACATACAACAATAAAAAATGCTACATACCTACGAAATGAAACGTTCAATATAATATATATGAATAGTATAAATAAATAATTAGTGAAGAATTTCAATGTTAAATATTCACATCTCCGCCTCTTGTATGTCCTAAATAAGGCGTATGAAGGTATAAGGGAACGAACGTCACAAATGTGACCGAAATGTGACCAAAATGTGACTTATATAAAACGATAACGAAGACACTGCGGGTACGCAGGTGAAAATATAATCTATATAGTATATATAGTAACCGTTTAAATATACATATATAAATACACAATTTTATCATGAATACTCTTCTGTCGTTTCCTTAATAGAAATTAAAATAATTATTGCAATTTACAGTTTACTTAATGTAAGACATAATATTATTTTAACATTTTTTTTTTTTTTTTTTTTTTTTTTTTTTGTTCAACCTAAAGTTTATTAATTCGGATTCGATGAGTATCACATTACATATACTTCATTTAAAAACAATTTTTTACAGTGTATAATATATTTTATTTTATTTACGAACATTACGATAATTTGCAAACGAAAGATTGTAGAGCACAAACGCATTTAATTTTTATACTCGACTTGCAATCTAAAATCTAAAAGATAACAATATTATATGTTATATTTTATATATATAAAAAAAGAAACAATTTCGTAAATTTTATAGGGCGGGTTTCGAAGGAAAAGACTCGTTTTTTTGTTTTTTATTCCCGTATATTTGCAATGTTTGCTAAATAATCGAAATTATTCTTGACCATTCTTAAACCGCGTGGCGAACTCGTTTGTTACGTAGGTTTATATATTACGGATTATATAATTAAATATTTACTTATTATAGCGAGTAGGTATATTTTTTAAATTTTTTTTATCATAAAACGACGAAAACGAAGGTCGGTAAGATATTTAATATATACATACTTAAAATTGGACGGTAGAATAAAAAATTATCTGTAATACTTATAATAATATTATAATATATAATAATTAATAACGCGTAGTTATAGTATATATTCAAGTTAAAACTAGATTTGTACCGAACCTGTACTCGGGAAATATAATTCTTAGCTAATTATTACCAGAAATAATACAATACTGATAAGTGATAATATTATGATAATAGTAGTTTACACGTATTATATATAATATATTTAATACTTATATAATATTGTCTGGTTTACCTGAAAATGAAACTAGTTTGAAATATATTATAATTATGCTTCAATTTTTTTTTTCGATAATTTTATTTTATCTCGTATAATAAAATATTTTAATTTATACGTTTCAGCTGTACTTACCTAAATACCTACATACAATAATAATTTTACGTATATAATTTTCATTTTTTACGAATTGTCGAAATATCAAATATAATATTAACTTCTTATAATACGTGACGAATAAGTCATTTAAATTTTAAATGTAATACAATATAATATTTACATACAGGGCGATGGAAATTTCACGTTACAAAAACGGTGCGAGTACGTCATAATATCTCACATGACACACGACACGTAAATATTTTAATATAGGTAATGTCATTTTTATACAGAGAGCTTTCTTATAGCCCTCTCACCGCATTATTATAATTATTAGATCGATCGGATTTCGTTCAACGCCAAAGTTTATACAGAAATTCGCGTTTAATTTTACGATGTTATCGGAAATGCGTTTTTAATTTTAATTTTTTATTTCGTCTTTTTTAGAAAGTGATTATATTATCCAGTGATCATATTGAAAATTGTGTTCACGCGTAAATACGTAATAGATAGTACCTATATATAGACGGGTAGACACCATATAGACGGATATAATGCGTATTGTGGGTGGAGTACTCGTGTGTGACGGAAGAAGGTTTTTTTTCTTTTTGGCAATCACGACCACCGTGTCCGTATGTATATATATATATATATATATATATATACCGTGTTTAAACGAAAAATTTATCGTTTTTATAAATTGTCATAATATAAAAATGTTTTCGAATGATTAGACTACGCGGCGGTAGAGATAATAATATTACAATAAGATCTGTTAACAAGTGGAAATCCGATTTTATAAAATTCACTTAAGTCGGTTATCAAAAAGTCTGCTATAATTTTCATTTGAAATACGCCTATATATATATATATATATGATATTATCGTATGAAAAGCTGTTTTATAAAACAGTGTTTCCCAAACTGTGGTCCGCAAGTATACCGGAGGGGGTCCGCGAACGTAAATTAAAATACACAATGTACCTTATCAATGAAAACGAAAATACTGATGTAATATCTGTGTTACGTGGGAAATATACTGTTGATAATAAATACGCATTATCTAAATAGTTATCGTTGAAAAGCAATTAAAACTTTAAAACATAATCAAAAAATATGCGCATTTAGTTCAGAAAATAAAGCAATCCATGTAGTGTTATATTGTTTTTCATTTTCATTTTTATTGAGGGGTTCGCGATCATTTTTTTTATCTCTAAGGTGTCTGGCAGAGAAAAAGTTTAGGGAAACGCTGGACTATAAAATATAATATTCAGTTCGCGGATATACAAATTTTTTTAATCTTAAAACACGAAAATTGAATAACATAATATGTCATATAATATATTATTATTATTAATTACTTGTAGTAATTTTTTAATTAATAATGAATATTAATTTGTATTTGTATACATGCTATACATATATACACCAAATATTATACAGAACCAATAATATTTTGACCCTGAAAATTCGATAAATCTTTGTATACTTACGCTTTTATCGTGACTTATATATTTATGTGCATAAATAGTAAGTAAGTATATACGTTTATGTAATATACATAATAATTTATGTGGTAGATATAACTTATATTATTACTTGTTTTATATAATTAATTATAGATTCATAATCTATTATATATACCTATATATTTAAATAATTTACATGGTATTTATAGGTACATGTAAATGGGATATCATAAATAAAAAAATAGTCAGGTAGTTGAAAAAGATTACAATTTTAGATTATACAAAATGGTTTTAAGCATATAATAAAGGTGTATTAACTTTAAAAAATAAAAAAAAATCGTAAAATGTTAAATTATTGATTTTTAATGAAATGTCTATATTATGAATTATAATAAGATTATAATATTAATGTATAATGTGATCGTAGATTAATAATATCAGTTGCACATTTTAATATTGTTTTTTTTTTTTTTTTTATATCATAATATAATCTCGACTAAAATAGACTGTTTAATAAAACTTTAATAAATATGTTATTAATATTAATATAAGTATTTTACTTTGTCTGTGTGCATGGTATCATAATATTATCACATTAATATTATACATAAACGGTGACCTTTACAATATATTCACCGTACATATATAAAAAAATAAAACGATATTGCCTTTTTTGGGTTTGCGTGTCAGTAGGAAATAAATAATACATAAAATAATATCTATTAAAATATTTTTAAAAAATATTATCGCAATGTTTTATTTACAATTTACATATTATACTTTGGTATAATAATTTAATTAGATAAAAAAAAAAAAAAAAAAACAAATGCACTAAACATCATAATCGATAACTGATTTATTTCATTTTTAATTTACCATAATAGTAAATATGTGTAAAATAAAAATGTTCTATTTGAGTAATTTTCGATAATAATATTTTTGTATAATAGTGGAATAAATTAAAAACAACAATGATCGATATTTTAATACATATTCATATTCGTGTTTAATCTATTCGGACATCATGGAGGAAAACATAATAATAATAATAATTGTTGACACAGTCCTTTGATGCGAAATAATAATAATAATAATAATAATAATAATAAAATAAATACCAAAATTAGGAACAAAATTGAACATATCGATTGATTAAAGTGAACAATATAATAATAAGTTAATAATTGCAGATATAATAATCGTCTATTGCAGATTATATACGTATAGGCACGCGCGATTTCAAATTCAGAAGCAGCAGAAAATAAATTCTATCCAATTTTTGAAAAAATCCGGTTCGTTATTTCATTTATTTCATAGTTAATTTTAAGTATCACAATCAAATAATACTGTATTGTTTGTCGTTAAAATAAAAAAATATTCCTCGATCAAGATGAATTTTTTTTACGAATCTAATGTAATTTAGGTATGAAAATTTAATTTTCCTATAACCGTGCACACGTCTATGATATACGGGTGTATAGTAATGAATAGGGGCAAATAAAGGGGGCTGGGGGCTTAGCATCCCCAAAATGTTCTGTAGCTTTTATACATATTTATTGGTATAAAATGTGTATTTGTATGCATACGTTAAAAAAAAATTTACCCCTCCCCCCAAATGGAAAATTCAAATTGCGACTATGACATAGTAATAATACGATTTAAAATTTATAATAAAATGGACTTAACTATAATATTTTAAATACAATTTAGTGTATACTCATATTGTATTATCATAATGTGTTATTACTTATATTATCTAATATTGATATAAAATTTTAAATAACACATTTTAAAATATAAATTACATAATTGCCATTTGATGAAATAGGTCAACGCACATATTATTTTAATATTTACAAATTACAATCGGTTTTATACAAATATAATAATATACGTCATATTACGATAGATTATTATGATTCTAAACCACGTTTTTTTAAGTTTTGAATTTTTTATTTATTTTAATTTAATTTATTTAAAACGTTTCAAACGAATATCGAAACGTATAAAAACAAACCTTTTTAATATTAGATAAGTATAATAATACCCATTCAAAGTCATCAAATAATATACCTATTATTTATTTTCATAATACCTACCTATTTATAATAAATAATATAGGTATAATAAAAGAACTGATTATATATCAAGTGCCTAAAGGTTGTATCCTCATCGTACCTATAAACTTACAACCGGTATGCAGGGGCGTACTCATAAGTTTTGTAAGAGGGGGTTTAAAAATCATATTATTAAATATTATTAAATTAAATGCTTAAGTTACTTGTGAAAAAAATATACATACGCATAATCTGTAGTTAAAATAAATATTAATTTTTCTATTAGGTATATAATTAATATTTCAATGAGGGAAGGGTCTGGACCCAAAATCTCTCCTTTGGATAAGTTTCTGCCAGTATGTTCTTTAAAGGGCATAATAAAATTTATAAGACCGAGAAAATAAAGTATACAAATTACTAATTAGCGACGAGGTTATATCACTGGTGTAGCCAAGTCCCGGGTATTGATCAATATTATTTTATTGCTAGAGAAAATTCGATTATTTCCTATTATTATTATTATTATTATTATTATTATTATTATTATTATTATTATTATTATT
>JAIUCT010000009.1:1544312-1569510 GCA_021307375.1 Tetraneura akinire | reverse complement strand
TTATTATTATTATTATTATTATTATTATTATTATTATTATTATTATTTCTTTTTCTTCTTCTTCTTCTTCTTCTTCTTCTTCTTCTTCTTCTTCTTCTTATTATTATTCTTAATATTATTATTATTATTATTATTATTATTATTTTTATTAATATTATCACGTAATACATTAGACGAAATGGACTACGTTTAAATATTATAATACCGAATAAACCATAATATTTATTTTTATTTTTTGGTTATATAATACATTTAAATAATATACCTATAATAACAGCCAAGCGATATTTTATCACATCGTATCTATTTGAAAATATAATATATACGAGTATTATCATTATTTCCGTTCAAAGATCTGCTTGTAATATTATAATATATACCCACAAAGACTAGAACTTTCTTATTTTATTTC
Source organism: Tetraneura akinire (assembly GCA_021307375.1). Lineage (NCBI taxonomy): Eukaryota > Metazoa > Arthropoda > Insecta > Hemiptera > Aphididae > Tetraneura > Tetraneura akinire. The sequence continues at coordinate 1,569,098 of JAIUCT010000009.1, read as the reverse complement.
TCAAACTTGACTGGACTAGTTATTATTATAATTATTTTTTATTATTTTTTTTTTTTTAAAAAAACAAGTGCACTCATTTATTATTATTTTTTAATATTAATAATATTATTCGTTGCAAGCCGTGAATATTACACGTATAGGAAATAAATATAAACCGTCGTGAAAAATCGTTCACAACGGCATTGAAAAGATCCGGTAAGAATGATTTCATCAGATTTATGTTATAAATCATAATAGGTATTATACTGCATTAATTATAATATTGGCATAGTAATTTTCGAATTTTTTTAACGTGGTTTATAGACCAAATTAAACGAGTATTTCCGCTTTTAAGCGTTACATTAAAAAATATATATTAAATAACGAGTTTTCAAAATTGCTTATAAATTTTAATAATGCAACGAATATTTCCTACGTTTTATAAGAAAATTTTCAAAAAAAAACAAATTATTCTCATTCGTATTCTGCGTTGTCTTGTTTTTGATATTATTTTATGAGACAAGACACGTCCGTTTTTTAACTTCTAACCTATATAACGGGTAAATCAAATAATGTTAAATTAAATAATTTTATGAGTTTAAAAATTTTACGTCGTTATACGTGCATAGTAATTTACATATACATATACAGTTTTTAGATTTTGAGCGAAGCGAAGAATGTATTGATTTTACAATGATGTGTGTCTTTTTTTTATGTCTGGAAGACACTTAAACTATCCGAAATAATGCTTCGATATTCACGAATAGCTGGATGTAGTTGGTACTTTATTTATGTCATTTTTCGAATTTCTCAAAATTGACCCTATGCGATAGGAAAAACTACATTTTTCACGAAAAATGAAATTACGACGAATTCGATTTCAATATTTCACTATAACTCTAAACTCAGACAATTTTGAAGTTAGAGACTTAATAATTATTTTATTGGATGTTCACGTAGGTACCATATACATGTGGTTAAACTTTTGGAACAGTTATGTTAATTTTTCTACAAAATATAGGACTTTGAGTTTGAATATTTCGTAAAATTCTCCTTTTTATTGATATATTGTTTGATATAATATTAAAAATTTTTGGCATTAAGGTCTGAAAATTTTACTGAAGTATACTTAAATATTATACATAACATGATATCAAAATATTAAAAAAATCCCAAGTCTCAATTTTTTTTTATAGCTGTTTAAAGTTGATTTTTTTAGTTTAAACGGAAATCTTAGAATCCATACGAATATTCTTCTTATTATTTCTCAATTCTTATACAATAAAAAATTAATAGTAAAGCATAAAAATTTGGAAAATTTTATTGAAACCATACTGATATATATATCTTAAAGTATTTCCAATGTATGAGGATCTCTAGACTCAATTTTTTTTTATATGGGATTAAAGTTGAAATTTCTGTAAATCAATATTTAAAGTAGGTATATATATATTATCGGATTTTTCTTATATTACAATACTTTACAATAATGTTAAATAAAATTTACAAATATTTTGAAAATCTTATTGAAGCTTAAATACATTTTATACTTAACTCAGTTTAAATAAATTGTGAATTATTATATTTACGAATTTTTTTTTTATAACTGTTTAAAATATAAAATAGAAGAGCTGATACTCCTGCTGCAGGTATACAGGTGTGCAAATCATAATGTTTAATTTTAATTAGAATTTGAATGCAATGATAAACCGTCGCATTTGAAAAGAGTAATTTAAGCGAAGTTCTGTCAGATATGGGCATTTAGGTGACAAGGGATTTTATGAGCATTTATATTGAACTTAGAGACTTGAAAACTTCATAGGGTGTTCATTTATATGTACTATATGTTTATATGTGTATATATGGTCCCTATATGCTATATATATGCATAAAGTATAAAATTTTGCGTTTTAAATAATAAAAAATGTCAAAATTTTAATCTGTACCTACATTATCTTGTATTACTTCACGTCTTCACTCAGAACGTTTTTTCGAATGCGACGGTTTATCATTGCATTCGAATTCTAATTAAAATTAAACACTATGATTTGCACACCTGTATGCTGTATCCCTGCGTCAGGAGTATCAGCTCTTCTTTTTTTCTTTTTAAAATCGGCTCGATACGATTGGTTTTTTGTACTAACCATCGCGTTACCTAGGTATATATACTATGTTCTTGCGTATATACCGAGAAAAAAAATTACATCGTAAGATTAATATATATATATGTTTTCATAGATATCGTACGACCTTATACTTTCAATTACTTGTCTAAGTATTGTTTGTATTATATTATTTGCGCGTTATAATCGTATAGTATTTCGCACTCGACCGGATTGACATATATCGTACAGGTGTAAAACGTAATAGATAAGAAAAATTTTACACGGACATTTCGTGAAATAAATTTCGTGTATTTAAGTTTCATAATAAAATTATAAAATCGCTAACCGATAATAATTTACAATATAATCTTACTTCGTTTTCGCAGTGGCAATTTTTTCGATTATTTTATTTATATTCGATTTTCGCGCATGTATATAATACGAACGTGCATATGATAATACTATTTACGAACAATATTATTATGTACACATTACAACTGTAAAGTATTATTTAATATTTCTCAAGGGTTAGGTATATTAAATTGGCCGGAGTGAGATAAGAAAAACGTTGTAAAATTAGATACGTTTTTTTTTAAATTTTTATCTCGCTATACGTAAATTCGATGTATTATATATTTATATTTATATACTTACTGTAAGTCGATAATAAAAAAAAAAATTCGGACGTATAGCCTTTAATGCGACATATGTATAGATATAATAGTTGTTGTTGCCAGGGAGCTGGCTTGCGAGGAAAGTGTAACCCCAGTAATACGCATAACGTGTAATTTTGGGTAAACGGGCCTCCTCCAGAAGAGTAAAAGCTCCTTTCAAATTATGACCTTCAATCCGACCTTGGTGGTATTGTTGTCAAGCCTATTAATATTTTTAATATTATTAATCTACGCCTAATTTCGATAATGTGACTATATTATAACAGTGGCGAAGCTACCTATGAGACAAAGAGACATTGTCTACCCATTATTTTTTAACTGATTGCAAATAGAATATATTTTGTCAATATTATATTATGTTAATATGTTTTTAGAAAAACATATTTATTTTATTATACTTTGGTTTATAACTGTTCTTTGCTGTATAGTACCTATATAATAAAGAGACAACGTGAATTTTAAATCTCATACTTTTGGTTATGCGGTGTGGTAACTGGTAGGTTCCTAAAAGCGAGGTATGTTTGGCAGTGAGTTTTGGAGACATGTCTCACTAATATATTTTATATCAGAAATGTATGAATGTACCTACCCGCATTAGCGCATTCCAATAAGAACACCTCTTGTAATAATATTCTTATTCGTATCGAATAATAATAATACGTATTTAATAGCCGTTGCCCGTGTACCTACCCGCATTAGCGCATTCCGATAAGAACACCTCTTGTAATAATATTCTTATTCGTATCGAATAATGATAATACGTATTTAATAGCCATTGCCCGTGTGCCTACCCGCATTGGCGCATTCCGATAAGAACACCTCTTGTAATAATATTCTTATTCGTATGAAATAATAATAATAATACGTATTTAATAGCCGTTGCCCGTGTACTGTGTAATTAAAATAATATACATTTTAAACATACATTTTTATTTATATAATTTCTTTTTTAAAAAAAAAATTGTCTACCCCAGCGGTTCTCAAATTATTTTGTTCACGGAACCCTTATATTTCCTAAAAATTCTATGTAACCCTCAAAATTAGACTCTACCCTAATCACAAACTCAAGCTTCGCCACTGCTTTATAATATAAGAATGTTTTATCGCTGCGGGTGCAAATCAATTTAATTAGGACTATTTTTTTTTATATAATCTTCTAGCCGTATATTAGTATGATATTATATAAGAAACGTGAATACGAGTGATGTTTTCTCATACGGAAATCGTAAAAACATTGAAAATCGTGGAACAATCGAAAATTCGAATCGTCCGGAACAGAAAAAAAATGTGACTTATTATCGCGTCGCGCAGCGCCCAGTGGTGATAAAATTCTGACATACAATATAAGAAAGCAACAGAATGATAACGCGTTGGGTACACGAGACGTTTGAGCTCGTCGAATTCATCGAAACAAATTTCTACGGACTTAAATAATATAAGTATAAAATTACGCGCGTGCCAATGCCAAACGACAAAACGGATTATGAGCTGAATTCGTGCCAGCACCAGTGGCGTTTGTATATATTTTTTTCTTTTTCGTCGGAGGAGTGCGCGGCTCACCGTTTTTATATTATTATAATTATTTATTTTTAATTCCCAAAACGACGTGTGTCAGCATCGTCATTCGCGAGTATCGGCGTAAAATAATATATATAATAATAATACCGTCTGCGACGATAAAACGCACATGTAAAATGTACAAAAACGATCTGTTGACACACGTTAAATTAGAATAATTTTTAACGAGTAGATAAAAACAAAACGAAAAGATAAAATAAAGAGAGCTAACTATATTATAATATTATACCGGTTACCGGACTTACGACGTAAATCACGAAATATTACTAATAAAATAATAATCTGTAATAATTATAAATTATACCTACGTTTTTTTATTTTTTTTTAAATTATTATTTACAAAAATAACAGATTTAATAATACAGAGTGCGCAGAGTGACACGTCGTATCTATCTGAGATATTATAATATATGTCACGTTAGAAATACGTGAAATCAAATTAAACATTATAAAATATTAAAATGATTTGGTATAAATAAAAACGATGGAAGATGATAAAAACTATTATCAAAGCTATTATTACATTAATTTATAATAAAATATTATCACTTATAAATTATAATTTAAAGAAAAAAAATATTAAGCTGCAACGTTGTTCTATTATAACAAAAAAGTTTATGTTCAATTAATTTCATCATAATATTGTATAATTTCGAAAAATAATTAATTTATCACTTATACTCGTCCTTATAGTTTTAGTTTAAATATAAAGCCATACTAATTAAATATTTTTAACCAGATAAAATTCGCAATTTCAATTTAAAAACACCGTCATCAATTATAGCAATTTTTATTTCACAACAAGATAACACTTTGTCCATTTCCACTAAAAATATTGCGTGTTGTTATATAGTTGCTACTGCAAATGGTAATTGCGGTTATTACAAGTTTTGAAACACGATGACCACTACTTATATACAAGCACGTTATAATAATTATAGTTATTATGGTACATAATGTAACGTGTTACCATTAAAAGGACATTGTAAATATAATACTCGTCCTAGGTTGAACGTGAGAATAGATTAAAAACCGTTATTGTGATGTCATCGCATCTAAATATATTTTATCGTAAATAAATCGTTCCATAATAATACATTTACCTGTATATTTTAATATTCATAAAAATTACGGTCATATAGTTGACGAAAATTTTGAATTAGGTAAATATAAAAATAATTTCGTGGATAGATCCGAGCAAGAGATATTGGAGTTAAAAGACTGATGATGGGGGGTGGGGGAGGAAATATCAATAATTAAAAACACTTTTATAATATTATACATGCAAATTTTGTACAATATATTCTCAATTTGTTTTTTAAGTACAAAAAAAAAAAAAAAATATATATCCTTAGGGGCAAATGAGAATTGGGTTGGTTGTGAGTGACCCGCGTAAGGAAATAATTCAGTCATCAGATCAGCGATGGATCATCCGCGTACGAGGGGCGGCGAATCATCACAAATTATCACAATGTCAAGTAAGTGAAAAATAAGTCGTATAAAAATGTTTTTCTTTTCGTTTTTACATTTTTTTTTTTTTTTTTTAAATATGAAAATTTTTTTTGTATACATACGTTTGCGTATATATATACATATTACATATATATGCGTATATACACGCGAATGAGAGTACATAACATATAAAATTTTCTTATACATAAAATATTATAATGTTAAATAGGAACAACAACAGAGGAGTACGATGATTATAGGGCGGATGATCAACTGGTGGTGGGGACTAGCCATCATGCCTCTCGGCAACGTATGTCGACCCCGTTGTTGAGGTAATAGTTGGTGTGATATCGGTGTTGATAAGGGGACAAGTTGTGTTGCGGCCCGTCTGTATAGCGCAGCATGTTTAATGCCAAGTCGAGGGCGGCCCGCGCATCCTCCTTGCTGTCGTGTCCGTAAGACTTCTGTATAATCCGTCCGAGGTAGTGCAACGCGATCGTCTTGAGCGACGGTCTGCCCATGTTGCCGGCGTGATGCATGTACAGTAAAGACGTGTCGATGACTCGCGTGTGAATCATCCGCAACACCTGAAGATCGTTGCCCAGGCTGTGACCCACGAGTATAGTCCTGTGGTTCACGTACTGGAGCAGATCTTTCTGCACGCTTTCCAGGCTCTTGTACGGACGACGCGCAAAGTCTTCGGCAGTGATGCCACTGTACCGCGTGTTGTAGTCCACGATATCGTCTTTGGGTTTGACCAGACAATCGTAAACGGCCTTGCCGTTTAAATTCACCAACGTGACCTTTGTCAATTCCAGGCCATTCTTGGTGTAGCACATCTCGCAGTCCAGCCCATACACCGTGTCCTTGTGCAACGATGAATTATTTCGGTTACCCTGAGCCGTGCACATATAGTTCATGCCGCCACTGTTGTGTCCATCGTTGTACCCGTTCCACACATGGCAATCGGCGTCGGCGCATCCAATCGACGTCTGATCTCCAAAACAGCACAGGAATTTTCCCGTTATCATATCGAAATTTTTGTGATGATATAGACACCGTTTGGGTTGCGTTTTCTTGTACTCTTTCTCGATTAAGAAGAATGACGAACATCTCACACACGTTACGGAATCTCCGGCATCTCTATGTTGTTGATGTTGATACTGCCGTTGTTGTACGTTATGAGGGTTATTCCTTTCAAAATTAAACTCTTTGGCAACCGGGTTCAACAATTTACTACGTTTGTTCCTTTGCCGGTAAAACACTAGTTCTTTGTTCGAAACCACAGGAAATCCGTTATTGTACAAACTTACCTCCTTGAGCACGTACTTTTCAAGAGCATGCCAGATCTCCGAGTTGGACATGTTCAAAGTGACACGAACTCCTTGTGTGAACTTTTCGACGATAGTGGGTTCTGCAAACTTGTGTATCACGACCGGAGCAACGGTCTCAGTCACACACGTTAACTGCAAGTTGTCTGATTGCGATGGTTCGTCTACTTCAATTATGACGGCGTCTGCACGCGCTTTTAAGCCAATCATGGTATTTGATTCGATATCAGGGACGACTCTGCTGACAACGTTTTGTGTAGCAGCCGCCTTCCCGTTAATCACAGGCGTAGTGATCGCTGCTCGTTGTTCTTGCACATTGTTGTTCTTTCTGGAACGTCTCCGAGGTTTTCTTTTCTTCGTTGTCATTGTTTCTAACTGGGTTTCGTCTTTCTCGTTAACATTATTTTCATTATTCATATTCTTATTTATTGTATTATTGTTTTTGTGGTCATCCTCGTTTACCAGTTTTGCGTTTTCTTTGATGGGTTTCACGATGACCATTTGTTTCATCATTTCTAGGTCTGACGTGTTAAGCTTCTTGAAGCCGGTTGCTGTAGTCTTTTTCTCTGAAAACACAACATACGGAATATTAATTTCAACTAAAAATGTATAATATTAGATATATTGTATAATATTAAATATATACCAATACGAATAACATTATAATAAACACAGGTCTGAAATAATGACTTTAATGGCCAAAAGAGTATATAAAATATAAGTTACATATTTTAAATCTTTAATGTCTGGAATCGGAACGGAATATTATATAGAGAGAAAATAAAATTCTACATAAATCACTGCGTTGTTCGCAGTCTGCAATCAAATAAACACTGCAAGCTACAACGCCATTGCAGAATATGGAAAAATGCAACGTGTGCTAGATTTATAAAAAAAAATTTTCATAACATTATAATGTAATGAATTGATGATGATTGTCGAGTGTACACGGATGATTTGTAAGAACAAAGCAGCTAATTCAAACTCATATAAAAAAAAAAAACAAGACTTCTCATGCGAAGGTCGATAGAACGAAAGACCAAAGCGAAGAAACACGTGTTATCATACATGATGAAATTTATTGCTCAGTTCTTTGTACGATTATTATTGTAAACGATTTAATAATAATAATGCATATGTGTTTATATTAAAAAATAAAAATAAATAATCAAATCTATAAACGTCACTATAGAACTTCAAATAGACAGGTACTAAGCTATATAATATTATTTGAAATTTTTTTGTTACAAAAAATGTAAGGAAACTTTGAAGACAAAGTGGTAATATTCTAAACACGACAAATTAAGTATTTAAGTAATTATGTAAAAATTCATTCGTACGATAAAAATGGCATGTTAATCGTATTAAAAATACGTTATAGGAGATTCAAAAATAAATTTAACACAAACACTGTAATGTTAGACAAATTTATAAAACAATGATAAATCAATTTATACAGTTTAATTACATCACCAAACGTTGTAGACAAAATTTAGAGAAAAAAAAAAATATTAAATTTGCCGAAGCTTCAAAATTTTCTATTACACTTTACACCACTATAAATTTACATGGCGACAATTCGAAAAGCGCGAATAATAATAAAATGTTCTTTTTTTTCAATCCCATTAAACTTCGTCGGTCGTCTAAGTTGTACGTACTTTATTATACAAATTACAATTACGAGTATGACAATGTCACGAAACATTTTATTGCAACGTACGATTTCATAAATCGATTATTATCAATCTAAATCGTCGCAAGTAATATAATATTCATACTATCACTCGTCCCACGAGTGCCAGCTGTGTTCTATAATCTATAATGTATTATAATAAAACATGGTATAAACAACAGTGTGCGACCAGTGACCACGTCATAGTGTGTTGATTCGAACGAATTTCTCTTTCACGACAGGCACAGATACAGAGAAAATCACGCACATGTGTGACAAAGAGCAACGACGATATAAAATATAACGCGGTATAATATTATTATATACAACCAGCCGAGTGAGCATATTTCGAATGATAAAACACAGTAAAAAGTAATAGCCAAGATGTGTGTGTGTGTAAAAATAGCAATCCAGTTTTAACGAAACGAAAACCACACGTGCGGCATTTACTATTATAACTATTTAAATTAAAAAAAAAAAAAAGGAGAAGAAGAAGAAGAAAAGAAAAAAACAAAAATTTTGCACGAGTGTCTACTTTCACTGATCTCTTTACGCTATATATATTATTAAATATTTACGCGCGGGACGTTGAGGACTTTCTTCGATCGTCTCGTTATAAATTATAATATGATATGTGTAGTACTTTTTTTTTTATTTATTAGATATTTAAATATTTTTAATAATTCGTTTCTTAACCCATTTTGAATGACATCAAGCCAACATATTATCCTACATCTCAAAAAAAAATAACTGAATTATCGAAATCATAATACACATCGATTGATATAAATACTTACTAATCGGTGTGTTATTGTTATTATAATTAGTTATAATAATTAATCAAATAAAGTAGGTATATAAGTGTGGATAATCGCGTACTCATATCACAATAGGACTGCCATAAAATAGTATAGTTAATACAAATATTTTGAAAAGTGCGAAAGTTTACACCCAAAATATAATCGCAATAATATTATAGTTCAAATTTCGAAAAGTTCTAATTGCGGTAATATTACTAAAAATATTTCTACGATATCGAGTTAATAATAGCTAACGAATAATTTAGCTATTTAGGTAACTAATAATTAATATAATAATATATAAACGATAAAATAAAAATTTAATGTAGGCGATTTTGAGTATATAGATATCAAAGGCATCATTATAAACTTTATAAAATGTTTGTAAAATCGTTAAAATTAATTATTTACGAAAGAAAATTTTAAAAAAAGTTAAAAGTTTTAAAAGTTATTTTTCATATTTAATAGAAATAACAAATTCGAAATCAATATTATATACAGGCTAAATTAACAAAGTAATAAATAAATTATTATTATATTACTCTTTCTTTCAATAAGCGCAGTGCTTAATAACTGTGGTTTAGTTAAAATTATTATATTTTTCATTCGTAATTATATAAAACATCTTAATATTAAAATATACCTATATTACATGTGCGATGATTTTAGAAAAATTACAACTGCTAACCTTGAATTTTATCACTTAAATTAGATTCATTTTCTTTTTTAATTTCAATATTTTCAATTCTTCATCTACCCGTTACGAGTATTTAATTTGATAATTATTTTATAAAGGAAAAAAAATAATTTATTGTATTTTATTAATATACATTCATGATTCGTGTAAGGTCAATTTTTTTGTTTAGTTTAACGCGTGTAATAATCGTAAACCCGAGGATACAGCTAGAACGGTCCTTCTTGAATTTGCCAAACAAATTTGTTAATATGTATGAACGTTCGTGAATATAATTTATTGCAATTGTCATCATAAATTGACGTATGTAAAATTGCATAAAAATGATTTTTTAACGCGGTGTGAACAGATAAATACGATCCAAAATATGATTATTAAATGACGTGTATAATAAATTAATAATATTATACAAGTAGCGTTCGACGAAGGATGAACTCGAAGAGAACGGATTGGAAAGGAGGACGAACATTTCACTTAAATGTTTACACTTAAAAATGAAAGACACATGGGTAGGTATTAAATCTTACCTTTGATTATGAATAATTATAATTTATAAATAATTCAACCATTAAATTAACTTTGCAACTATTTATTCATAATTTACGACGGAAAGCCGTTGGTAAACGTGTTGTTCAAGACTTGAAGATTTATAATTTAATATTTCGTATTTTTGGTATCCAGTGAAATTGAATTTATATAACATTTAAACGATTAATCTTCAAAGTTTGATCTGATTAAGCTTACCTATACTGGTCTATTAGAAATTTATCGGTATTAGACAAATCTCTATATTGGTTTTCGGTCATGTCTTATAGATTATTAATCGAAATTTACGTTTTCCAATTGGATTATGATATAAAATATAAAAGTTTTTATATTATCTATTTTGACGGATTTATGTTTTTTGTGTGTATGTACGAGTATATACAATGTTTTTTTGTACAATATTCATATTCAAGAGTCATGAACGAACGCATATCGTATTATAAATGCAAATTTCATAAAATTACAACTCCCTCTTTTTAAAAAAAAAATGTGTGAGTATATTTATTTATTATAGGCATCACTACGTGCAACACACAGACTATAAACCACCGGAAGTACGCAGATGTGTAGATTTACATATTGGACGGACATATACCGGAAATTGTTAAGGTGAGCCTACCAGCGGGTAGCAAATTATAATATTGTATAAAATGTATTTCCTAAATTAAGATACGTTTGAATAATATAATACGTCATTATGTTTACACGAATAAAGTCGATCATTTCTGGTGGTCTCAAAGAATGAAAAAAAAAACTATTCATTTATAGAGATATATCGATGTACAGGTACTAGATAATATTTTTGACTTCGATTATCTGTATAACAATGATAATGCGATAATACAAAATTCATGCGTAATAATGAAATAACGAAGAATAAAATATAATCATCTTCAGGAGAAGATTATTTTGATAATGTGTATAAAAAAACGAACAGTGAATGAAATGTATACGAATTCTTCTCGTCAATTGAAAACTGAACAAAAACCTAACACACTATTCCAGTGGGAACCTCGGACTAGCCGAGTGCGGTACTAACCGGATGTACAAATTCAATAAAACAAATCAACAACAACAGCTTAATGTAAAAGAAAAGGACGAAAAATCGTTAAAAAGAAAATGAAATTAAACTACACTAATATTTAAATTGACTGAAATATTAGACAATATTATAATAAAATTAAACATATATGATATTTTAATTAATTATTGCTATCTATATAATAATTAAACCGTTAGAACTAATAATCGTCGTTTTAAACGGTTTGTCAACAAACGATCAATTTAACATTAATAAAAATGTATTTAAATAATTTATACATTTTTCTTGTTCAATAAAATTGTAACGTTTGTTATTCATATTTTTTTAAAGTTGCTACAGATTATTTTTCATTTTAAATATAGCGGGTAAAAATCTATTAATTATAATTCAACAGGAATCTCGTTCTGAAATATTCCTATAGGAATGACTGAGAAATCGAATGCAATTTGAAGATAAACAATAAATATAAAAATAATATAATATCACACTAAATTTACTTAGCTGTAATAGTTAAGCCATAGGGTACCCGTATTTTGCTTAGTGCTGACATGAATAGACTTTAACGTGAATTGTTTTTTTTTTTTTTTTTTTCAATGTTCTCGCCAGCACTACCCACCAACTAAACGACTTCAAACATTACGTTAGTTTTTATTGTTCATACCGTACAAGCCGCGACACGCGATATTGTTGGATAATTTAAAATATTAATTCGATTTGAAAATTGATAAACGTATATGATTTTAAAATTCCATAGATTTTAGCAGAAAATTCATTAACGTTTGTAAAATGTAGCCGTTAAAATCTCCGCTCATTGATAATTTTAACAACTATCAATATTACACGTTTTGTACGACATTGTAATAACAATGAAAATAATATTTTTTTTTTTTGTAAAACTGCCTATAAGTCTTCGTTACGTTTTGCGGAAAGCTTAGCGTGATATTATAATTGACATCAAATATAAATACTATATTTGTATAAATTAATTTTATATACAGGTAAATATTATACATTTATACCTACCTAATATGTTAATTTAAATTATTATAATTATTATTTACGGTTATTGATTAAAGATCGCAGAGTCAAATATTAATAATTCGGGTTAATAATTTTTACGTAACGCCAATCCGTAATAATAACTACCGACACAATTATCGGAAAATTAAATATTATAATAATCGAGACGATATTCGTTTTGATCTAAACGTACCTTTTTCGTTTAACGCGACTTTGTGATCAGAGTTCGGGGCGCTGTTCACGCGACCTCCTCCTCCACCTCTGAGTCGGTGATGACGTTGTTGACGAGTACGAATATACTCGTCTTCGTCGTCGTCGTTTCTGCTGGTGCCATCGTCGTTACAGTGTTGCAATCTATCGCCAGCGCCGACGTCGTTGTCGCCCGCACAGTCCTGAGCGGCCTGTGGTGGAATGACCGCGGCGGTCGTCTTACGGCATTTCTTCGGCGACTGTTGCGGCGACTTGTGTTTTGTTTTCGATTTTTTCGTTATTCTTTTCGGCGAACACGACGACGTCGACGACGAATCGTCAGTGTCCAAAGTCTCCTCCTTGGACGGTTTTGTTTTCAATCCTGTAACATGGCGAAGAGACAAAATTAAAATATACACGCGTTTCTGCATACAATACACACATTATTATTATTATTAAATTTATATTCTATTTGATAACTGACGTTTTTCTACGAAACTTCGATCCGAATCGAGACGATTTTTGTGAAATTACGGTCACGAGATTTCATTTCAATAATGCGTCGTGTTTCTTTACAATAATATGTTACGGGTTATTTTTTTCGACGTGAAAAATGCACGGATAATAATGTAATATTATTATTTATTGATAAAATGCGAAAACGACCGTTATCGCATTGTGTGTTATAATATTATACATCGCGTATCGATCAGCGTTAAATATTTTACGCCTAATAATATTATCCAATTTTGATTATTCGGCCACGTGGTTTAATAATAATAATTCGAATCGTGACTGCCGTCTTATAATAATTCACGCTGGGCGAACAAATAATGTATCCACGAAACGCGCAATAAAGTACAATAAATTATATTCGAGTCATATTATTATCAAATTAACGTCGAATAATAAAATATTAACTCTTCGATATATTTACGTGTAGATAATTTATTCATTTTATGATTCGTTTGGACTTTGACAGTTAGAGACTTGCAGTAAAAATCCAAAAGAAGCAAATTGTTTATAAATACTAAAGTTATACTGTTACCACGTTAGTGTAAACAGCTAAAAAACCAAATGGTCATAAAAAAAAAAAAAAAAAAACTCTAAACCGAAGCTCATAATATATAATTATAATTAATGGCCGCCTCGTGTGTGTCATTATTTTAAAAATAAAAAAATAAAATAAAAATAAAGTTTTAATAACTAAATTAACAGAAACAAAAATGGGTCGCTTATTATTAAAGAAAATAATATTATATAAAAACGTAATCACAATAATATTATATTATAATATAGTTAGCTGCAGGGATGTTAACCGAACATTTGATGTCTAATTTCGTCTACTTGAAACATGGTTGCGGTATTCGAATAACAAAAATATACGCGCACAATCTTAACATTTAAAAATAAATAAACAAAATTCAAGAACCCGACCGTGTCCGAAGTCATTCACGATAAGTTTATAGAATAGTTTAAGATTTGTATGATAAACACTGATAAAAATATAATATCCTAATAGTTATTTATATAACTATAATATATGAAATTATTTGCACGTGGTAACCAGTCGAACTGCCCTAATGTGTTTGGCATAGAACTATAGAGTACGAAATCGAATATTGATAATAAATTGTATAATATATAACACATTGGTGGTTTTATTCCAACTTCATAAATTTATAAGAAAAACAGCAAGTATTACCGAAAAGTAATAATATTTATTATTATTATTATAAAAATTTAACTTCGGTATTATATCTACAAATCAATAAACAATATCGTATATTATTATATTGTTCTCATCGCACGATATTTAATAAAACGACTATTATTTTTTTCAGTTTATTCATTTCGTGAAAATATCAAACGTAATATTATTATAAACATAATAAAATTTCTTTTTGCATGCATAAGTAACAACGTTTTCGTTTTTTCGTTTGAATAACATTATACGACGCACGTAAAATAAATGGCAAAAGTTTATTGAAAAATAAATAGAAAATATTTCAAAACGAACAAAAAAATAATAATAGTTTGGCAACGACAGTTTTAACCTTATGCAATAAAGATTATTATTATTCCTCGACCGAATACAATACGAATTTGGATAAACAAAATACGTACTTAGAGGTTAGAGCCTTAGATTACAATATTATAATAATCAATGAGTCTAAAGCAAGACTCATGAGTATACAATACACTATCGATATCATTATCGTTACACGACTATCGAGCAGGCACGTGTACAAGGGAAGGGGTTAGGGGTTCAAACCCCCGAATTTTTTTTGGAAAATTAAAGTGTAGTTAATAAACAAGTATAGGTTACTAACATTGCAATTTACAGTAAATTTTATATACGAGTATAACTTGATGTAACCTAATGAAATAATGACCCTCGAAATTCTTTTTTTGTGTATGTGCCTGCTATTCTCGTGTAAAACGTAATATTGTTCTCCATTAAATGTGACGACAAAACGTTCGATTTATAACATTATTTAGCTAAATGTTATGTACTGTAATAATTATTACTGATTATTTGTAAAATTTCACACAAGGACTCTGAAATTTGTTTTACAAAACTGCAGTATTTTTCAAAATGATATCAACGTTCAATTATTTATTTTTTAGATATTTTTCACACAAGTTCAATACATATTACTATAATATTATTACTTCCGTTTGTCGGATCAGTGCGATAAAATATAACAAATTATAATAACACTATTATAGTACATATAATATTATATAAGTCTTTATAATAAACAATAGAAGATTATAAAAAAAAAGTGTTCGAGAAAATATAATGCTATGGCGTTATCCGCTGGAATATAGAAATAATTATATTCAATATATTATATTCTATTATATTAAATATATATCTCAGAGGTTTCCAAACTGTGGGTGATAATAAAAATTTTGGTGGGTAGTAAATTTTTTTTTAAATATAGGTACCTACCCTATTTTTAAGAAATAAAAATAATTAATTAAATTATTTTTCTTATACGATTATTATAAATACTTACCGATTACTTTTTATTATGCTAATATAACGTACAACGCCTATATATCGTAGTTGGACGTATAATATTATTTTATATATTATAATAATTATACACTTTTCGTTATTCGTTGATATTAAATTATAATTTATAATCATATCGGCGAAACGTATGACACTATAAAGTCATACAAAAATAAAATTTTCAAAAATATTATATTGTATTTACAAAAATAAATTGAAAGTCCATCAACCGCGGTATGAAGAAAAATTATAACCATAATATATACTACGAGACCAGAGAAAAGAAATAAAAAACATCTCTAGGATTTGAAAGACGGGTGAGTGGCAAAAATCTGCCAAATTTGTAAAATATCTCGTACCTATGAAAAGTTTGGGAACCTCTGATAATATGTATATAGAGCTTTGTCTGTGTATTATTTATGAACGTGTCTCGGCCGTAGAAGAATTGACGATAAGTCATACGAGTATTATATATACACAGTCGCGTAGCAAACAAAGACGTTCGATTGTTTACATGTTCAACGTTTGCCCTGTTCGATATTTTAATATGGCGACGTTTTTGGAAAAATAAAAAAAAAATAATTAAATTACATTCTGCTTACCACGGCACAAAGCGTAATATAATAATATATTATTATGTTGTTATACTCGTTGTACTTAGTTGTATATTAGTTGGTCACGTACTCCACGACGATATATTGATCTTTCGGCATAGTCGAGACGAATATTGTGTTTTGTTTTAAATGCGTGCGTGAGAATAAATCTAGCAATATATCCAATAATACAATATAACGGTCATTGAAATAAATTTTAAATAATAAACAAGACAAAAATAAAAAAAAAAAAAAAAATTTAGTACGATATTACGAGTACGACCAAGAGAAAGAAATATGATATACGAGTATACTTTTCGGTAATTTCAGCGGATGGTATAACAAGCACCATCTGACATCCAAGACGTGTCGTGTTGTTGTTATGTTTTTGTATATCGTAGGATATTTTTGGTCTTTCACCGGTCTTCCATTGCCGGATCCGTCCAAGGACAACGGCGCAGATGCAACAACAGGTGGTCACAGTGCCTTGCAGCAGTTGGGCGCATGTATGTAATACAATATAAGTATATACACACACACACATGAATATATTTTTATATCTACTTTATACGGGGACAAAGAAAAATAACAAGATGGAATCTCCCCCGAAAATCGGTAAACGTACAATGAAATGTATTCGGTCTGAGATGAACACAGCGTGTGGGTAGATGTTTTTGAGACGGAATACCTACCTTGGTAATAATATTACGTATACCTACGTACCAAAACTTTATAAGAAAAACACTCCTGGAATATTCGTCCAAAAATCAAGGTTATATGTATAACCTTTAATCTTTATATTATTTTCTAAACTTAATGTCAAAAATCTCGAGAAAATTCTTCATATTCTCTCCTTCAGAGTCAACTCTATATAACAATCCCGAGCTCATCCGATTAACAAAATATTACGATTGAGACGAGGATTCGTATTATACGTGGACTTATTTATAAGAACGAAAGCGAATAAAACGTGAAACCATTTGAAACGTGATAAAATTAACGTCGCGACATATATTTTTCGAAACCGATTCATTACACATTTGCGATTCTAAAATTTGAAATAATTATTCGTTAAAAATAAACGGATAACTTCGGTAAAATCGTTATGTGCGTAAAAAGTAAAAGTACCGTTTATATTCAAAAAAAAAAAAAAAAATTGTAATCGTATTAACACATACTATTTACACGATATAAGAAAATATTCACAGTCAAATTTGCACATATTATATACAATTTTTTTTCTTTTTTAGACGGTTCTACTTGCAAAAAAACACACGCCCGGAGTCTGAGTAATGGTAACCTATTTATAATAATTACGAGGAGCTTAATTATAGAAAAAAAATTCGAATTTTTTTTTACTTTTTACGGATAGTATTAGTCTATAACCCGACAATTTTTTTTATTTTTATTTTTTATATTTATTGTATTGGCTGCACACTATACGTCATGTGAAAACAACGTAATACCGAGACTTGCCGAGTTTTCACTGAATAATAATTATTTATTTATAGTGTTATCGTTATGCATGACGCACGTATTATAACAGTATAATAATATGTAAATGATAATAATACGGCACTAAATACAGAAGTATTATAATCGCGTTGCATTGCTCGCGCGGTATCTTTTAGCGATAATTTCGATCGTTTTATTGCATTTTATTGTGCAGACGGACGACACGATGATGGCATTATTAATATAATAACGGACGACACAATATAAATATTAAATAATTATTACATAACGAAATTACAATGCGTTTGTTCGTACATTATATTACATATTATTATCATCATCGAGTACTGATAATAATAATAATAAACGTATTAAAGCGACTTTAATAACCGATAACCAGAAAAAAATAAAAAAATACGTCGTCGAACATCTATGTGAAAAAAATAGGTACATAAAAAAATCCTATTTTTAGTGTCGTTTCAATTTACTCGTGAACATCATAACCTAACCTAACCGAAGGAAACGTGATTAAAAAAAAAAAAAAAAAAAAAAATGAAAATTTTATTTAAATAAATCCCGTCTTCTCGAGAGGAAAGAAATACCAATTTTTTCTTTCTTTTTTTTTTCCAAACGCGTTCGTTTATAATAATAATAATATAGAACAAACGTATATATGAACGATTCAATCGCCGATTGGTCCGCGGGTATATCGCGCGATTATTAGCTCATGAATATCCATGCGAGACAATAACTATACTATAATTATTATTATAATAATATACGGAACGTGTGTGCGATTAAAATAATAATTCTCGGGCGAGAAAAAATATAAAACGAATCGGATTGTTGTTGTTTTTTTTTTTTGTTTCCGGATTTCGAGAGTAAACAGCGCCGAATATAGACGACAATCTTCGTGGGAAACAAGGAGGAGGGGTCCAGAAAGATATTAAAACGTATATATACATTTGAAATAAAAAAAAAAACGATTCGTAATCACGTGTTTTTTCGCTATATTGCGTAACTCGTCGTGTAATAATAATTAATAGCAGAAAAAACAACAGATTCAATACGATTATTATTATATTCCCATTGCGATAATAGTTCAAAATAAAATACAGAAGATCCTCCAGTGACGAAATATTTTTCCTATCGGACCGTGACGATCCGTAAATCCGTTTTTTACGAGATTTTACACCGTTTCGTTTGTTTTTTCAAACATTTTACCCATTACTCCGGATTGATTTTTTTTATTTTTACGATACACTGCAGACATCAAAAGTATTATCAAGGCGACAATAACGTCATTGTTACGGACACACTGCACGATACTCTGGCGTGTAAGCCGCGGACGAATAGAAACCAAATAAAACCAATCGCACAAAGGTGTGTGTTTGTGTGTGCGCGCACATAATAATGTTATATTATTACAGTTTCTTTCGTTTCGTAGATGACAATATTTCTTTTTTATACGGTGTTATTTTCCCACGAGGCCAGTTGATAACCTCAAAACCAGAAAAAAAATACCCAAGTAGACGTTGTGTAAATCGTACAACTGACATTTTTCTCAAACACATAATACGGTCTAGAAATTAATATTATTAACTACCACAGTTGTAAATTATAACGCATACTTTATTATGTTATTGAGTATTGCAGATATGGACCTCAACGGCCCCTAGAGCTGAAAGAAGAAGAAGAAAAAGATATATATCGTTATATATTATTATTTTATATCGACCGAAAATAGTGGTTTGACTAGAAATTATAAATATAGTTATCATACATTTTTCTAACTGTAATATTATAATATATTATTAATATTACGGATTTATGCGCGATTTCGATTAGGCGACTATATATAGGTAGCTATTTTACAGTTAATATACATAATTATCACTAATTACGTAATAGGTACACATCTGGTAGAATTTACTGTTTCGTTTCCATCTCTTCCTTCGTATTCATCCGTAAACAGTATAATATAATGTTACACTATAATTATATAGATATACCATGACTCTGTATATTAACGTAATTATTACGATCTTGAAGGAAAAATTTAAAAACGTACCTATATGTGTTTTTCCTGTATAATTAATTAAGACTTTAGACGTTAGACTTTAGGGTCTTTTGGAAGACAATACGTCTTTTTGGAAACGAGATCCGATATTATTTTTTTGATAATTGAAAATTATGTAACAATCTGGACTTCAAAGAATTTCATTTTTTCACGGCCTTTTGAATAAATATAAAAATACTAAACTATACAGTATAGCAAAGGTGAAAAGAAAAACGACTATTTTAATATGGCAACAACAAAAAGAGGGTCCTCGGTTATTGATATTGTAAAATCGTAATTATATATTTAAAACTTCATGTTAGTAAGTAAAGAACAAATAAACGGGTGTAATAACTTACGTTTCCGATAACAACCATATGGTTTTTAATTACTCTTATGTTATTTTAAGGTTAACATAATAAATAACAATTTATTATTATTATTCATTTGTATGGAATAATGTAGAAGCGTGTGCATATGTGCGTTTCGGGACGTCCTTGGATGGCGACTTTAACGAATACTAGTGTGAATATTAAAAGGCAAAAAACGTTTTGTGAACGAGAACACTAATTTTATATTATTGGATAATAATTAAAACATAATGTCGCGTGATGGGGATTTTAATACATTAATTTCGATCCAATAATTGGATATCGACTTTCCTAAGGATTATTTTATATAGAAACTTTGAATATTATCATTTCGTTTTGTGGTTATAATGTCCACACTGCTAAAACGTATTACTCGTTAAAACCTCGAAACGTATACGAATAGATAACCGCTATATTAATCTAAACTTATAAATTTGCGGTTTCGATAAAATGCAACGGTTTTACTTTACGATAATAATATGCAAAGGACCGCATACGGTCGAATAAGTTGTCTAGTTTTACGGAACGTAAAAAAATGTATCCAAGTTGATTTTGCTTATAATTTGTATATTTTAATCGTAGTTACTGTTACTGCAGTAAAAATAATATTATCGTGCTCGGAAATAAGTTTATATGGTTATGAAAAAATCTTTGTAACGTATACTTTAATATTCAATAATATCATACATATTATAGTGATAACATTATTATGATACCACGTTATAAAATTATATTTATTCAGAATGTATCGTCTACGAATATTTTATGTTAATAATATTGTTCTACTCATATACATAATATTATTATAAATATCCCGCTTTATTAAAATATTATATTTATATTAGTAAATAATACACGACCCAAATCTCCTCTCTCTCGTGTGATAGTCTCTCAGACAGTATACAAGTGGATCCTCAAAACGGAGACAAAATCTCAAATATATTTTTTCTTGGTTTTTTATTATTATTATTATTATTATTATTATTATTATTATTATTATTATTATTATTATATATATAGTTTACACTAGCAATTCGTAAAATTCCCTCAATAAACATGTAATAATAATCTATATTATGTAATTGATTTTAACCATATTATAAATTTTCAATCACAGACCTTTACGTTTTATTTTTGGAAATAAAAGAGGGTAGTGAATAAAATAAGAATTATAATATTTATTTTCAATCATAAATATTTTTTAGAAAGTATCATCTTATATTGGGTACACCATAAAATTCGTATTCGTAATTTTAATATTTATTCGACTCAATGAGAAAAACGCTTCTTTAACAACTTATAACTATTATAATATATCAAATATTAATAGACGATCTGAATTGATATTTTAATATATGATAATATTTCGTAGATACCTTTCTTTATCGCCTTTTACTCGTGTTTGCCTTTTTTTATGTACACATTAATATTTTACCCCAATATTTAATTAACCAATTTACTTACACAATTTAATTTTTAATCTACTACAAATATTTTCAACTAAATTACTCGTTAACACACACTAAAATATTTTACTTAAATTTTTAATTTTAACTTTCATTATATTACAAAAAATATCCAATTAAAATCTTTTACACTTACACAAATAAACAATTTATTAAATTATAATATAACAATTTCAACCTCATATTTAATTTACCATGAATTTTACTCTTGCCTTTTTTTTTATAATTAATACCTATGTAAATAATAATTAAATAATAATATTTTTTTAATTAAATAACAAACATAAAAAAAAAAATAAAAAAATTTAATAGATCAATGTGTTCGTCTCACTTTCTAAGCTGTTTTTCATAAAATACCTAAAAAATTGAATAACAATATAACATAAATAAATATTAATAAATAAATATTAAATATACGAATTCACTGATAATTTTGAAAAAAGGTGGCAATTACATGAGTTAATAAAATTAGTTCAAATACCATTAAACAAAAACTAAACAAAAGAAAATTAATTAGGTAAATAATTAAATATTGAAGGAAATTTAACGGATTTTCATTAATAGGATTTCATTAATTTGTATATATTAAAGGTGACTTGACTTCCTTACATTTCAAAAATAATATTTTCGAAACAGCACTAACCCTCGATATAAAAAAACTGACGAAATACTAATTTGCAAACCAAATAATTTTTCGATAGCAATACACGAAAGTATAAAACCATTTTTAAATAATCATGGGAATATGATAATATGATAAATAATTGGGCACCTGTTCAAAAATAACTTTTCTTACCAATTTATTTATCAGACGTGGCTCTAAAAATTTAACGAAAATTTCGAAATAAAAATCCTCGATGCTTCTCGGGAATATTCGGGAACATTCGGCAGATGGTAATACGATAAAAATAAACTAGGTTTAATTTTAATTTCTACTGAAAAACTTTATTGTTTGGCGTAGAAAAAATTATAATTTACAGTACCTATAAATAATTTTTACGAAATTCTCTTTCGTGTACCTATTTTACACGAATAATATACGTAGCAGGATCATTACGTTCCCGGAATTTATTTAAAAAGACCATTTTTCTTATCAAATGTCTGATTATTTTAATTAAAAGTATACTTTATCAGCCGTCTGTAGGTTTAATCGTTAAAATTACATTAGTCTAATCTCTAATGTGAGCCGTAATCGTGTCCATACGTACCTGAATTTACGCATTTTTTTCAAAATCCTGAGATACGCCATCGCGTTAACTTTAATGTTTTCAATCGTCGCAAAACGAGTCAAAGTTTTAGGTTTGGAAATGGCCGGAAGTAACATAGAGAAATATCATGACGAATACAAGAGTTCTGGAATTGTAGAAATTTTTCATCCGCTGAAAATTGTCGAACTGCCAAAGACGAGTAACGCGTTGTTCAAATTATGATATTTTGAAAAAATGCGTAAACTCTTTTACGTGAGTAAGGACACGATACGTCGTACATTAGACTAATGTAATTTTAACCATTAAACCTACAGGACAGCTAATAAAGTTTACTTTTAATTCCAACAATCAGATATTTGATAAGAAAAATAGTTTTTTTTCTACAAATAAAATCCAGGAACTTTTTGAACCTACTACATGAACATATTGTGGAACGCAGGAAATTATTAATATCAAAAAATATACCACGAGTGAAACACTAAAAATAAAATATAATAAATCCAAGTGTCGGACGTATTATACAGGTAGACACGCGTCAACGAAAAGATAAGATTTTATATATATATTTATAGATTTTTCTCCAAATACAATGTCAAATTTTGTGGTTATTGTAATTATTATTATGATACCACTGCACAAGGTGAACAAATAAATAGCTGGCGGGTAATAGCATGCGCCCATAACTGCGAGTAATGGCATAATATTATTATTATCTTTGTGAGAAACCAAAAATTAGAAATCGACACGTTAATATTGATAAGTACAAAAATATGTTAAAATATTACCAAGCTATTTTAATACATTAACATAACATTACCATACCAACAATAATTTCGCGAATTAAGGTTAATATTTTTTTTTCCTTTTAGGAACCGGTTGGTATTATATATATATATATATATATATATATAAAAAACGCACACAAAAACGTGCTATATGTATAACAATAACCACGTGGTCTAGATTTTGAATAATTTTTTTCGTTTTTGTTTTATCCAAGATTGTTTTGGATTGTCGTGGACGAATTTCAATTAAATTCTAATACGAGCGCGTTATTTAGAGAGAATTTATATTTATATTTCCAATCGGTGCGAATAACTGCAAAATATTATACGTTTATTTCGTACGTCCATTCCATAATCGGGTTCATAATCGTTCACTGTTCAGAGCACAATAACGTTTTTAATTAATATAAACTCATTAACGGTTTAGAAACAGCTGTTTCTTACGTGACAAAGGGTAATAAACTACTAACATTATTGAAAAAAATAAAAATCTATAATTGGAAACTTCGGTGCGCTCGCAAGGGATATTTTTTCTTTTCATATAATGTTTTCGTTCCGTTCCACAAGGTTCAGACCGGTGTTGCAAAATAATATTGTACGAGGGGTGCGAGTATAAATGTGTGTTATTTTCGAAATCGGCAGACGGCGTCTGTACCAATCACATTGTGTATACTCGTATTATTATTATTATTATTATTATTATTATTATTATTATTATTATTATTATTATTATTATTATTAT
>JAIUCT010000009.1:1494450-1544302 GCA_021307375.1 Tetraneura akinire | reverse complement strand
ATTATTATTATTATTATTATTATTATTATTATTATTATTATTATTATGAGCTCTCCCTATTGGCAACAACGA
This sequence comes from Tetraneura akinire, assembly GCA_021307375.1. NCBI lineage: Eukaryota > Metazoa > Arthropoda > Insecta > Hemiptera > Aphididae > Tetraneura > Tetraneura akinire. The sequence goes on along the minus strand of JAIUCT010000009.1, from coordinate 1,544,230 downwards.
GGGACGTTCACGAAACCCGTTGGCCTTCGGTTTTACTACGCAGTTGCAGACGCAGTCCCTTCACGGTCGTTATAAGACCCCAATATTTTCGTCCTGTCCCCGCACTCGTTTTGGTGATGTTCGGATAAAATTTCATCAGCACGACCGTCGTTTTTACACTACCCGATATGTCGTAACAATATAATACGTATAACTATCCCGTACAATGTTACGTATACGATATAACTACACGTATACCAACAATATAATATACCTAATATATTAATATTAATATTAGGATTTGGACGGGACCGACGAAAAAGCCCAAAATCGTCTCGAAGAAAATTTCCGATTTTTCGTGCTACACGCGCTTACACATTCGAAGTCGGCAATTCAATACGATTGACAAATCGAGAAATTTTCATTCGAGCGTGAAAAATATATACCATAATATTATGATTAATACAAGTCGTTGGTGTTTTTGGTAACCCTCACTCCGGATACTCTTACTAACGAAAAAAAAACATTTTGGGACGCCCTCGGCAGTCATCATAACACCGACCATCAGGCGTGCATGTTTTGTTATTGTAGGACTACGTGACGGCACAAAGAAGTTATATTATACTTATACATACATATATATTTTATATTTTTGTTTACAAAATGGAGACTACGTCTATACATATAGCATTATGCATTTCGACCATAGGTACATCTTTCCCTTACCGGTGAGCGGACACCGGGCCGACAACAACAATATTATAAAACATATACCTAAGACACCGGTCTTCGGTCGATCTGGTAGGTTACGGTTAGGCTTGGTTAAGTGAGAGGGGATGAGCGAAAGAGAGTGAGAGAGCGAGAGAAGAAAAAAACCGTTTCGTGCGGCCTCCCATTGTTGTCGAGCACACACGATAACGCTCCAAAAACCGGCCGTACAATAATAATAATGATATACCCAATATGGGTAACCTTCCCGACGGCGAACCGGAAGCGACCGAAATGAAGACGACGCGGTCCAGTACACAAATCCAGGGGAAACAAAGAAAAGCGCGCGCCCAAAATAACAAAATAACATCGAACTGGTTGTAGGTGCACGGATTGATTAATGCACAATAACGCATCGTAATATCGAGTTAAGCTCGTAGATAAATTAATATTTATTATAACAGGTGTTGTGTGTTCTCACGTTTGGCGACGACCAGTGGCGGCGGCGTGGTTTCTGCTACAGCTGCTGCTGTTGTTGCTGCTGCTGCTGCTGCAGCTGCAGCTGGTATCGCTGACGCCGATCCCGTTGCGGCGGCTTGCCCGGCGACCCGGTTTTGCCGTTGTTGTCTGTTTTTGTCGGACGTCGCGGGCACGCGGGCTCGACGATGGTCGACGGCGGCGTCAGCCTCGCGGTTGTCGAACAACTTGAAGAACACGTCGCGCGCGGCCGACAGACAAATGAAAAACACGACACCGGCAACGACGAACATTGTGGAGAATATCAGCCAATTCAACGTCATGGTTTCGGCGACGTCCGTGCGCTTGGTTGATTTGCCAATTTCGTAGTCAATGCTTACCATATTCGTCACGAGTATCACCCCAACCTTTGCGCTCACAGCGAGCGGAAAGAGCTTGAGGAAGAGACGCGAGACCGTGGACATGAGACGCGACACTGTCTCGGATTAGAACCCGCTGTCTCCGTGCGCCGTGACGTTATAAATATTATTATTTATTATTATTTTTATTATTATGTTATTTCACGTTGTCTCCGTACAGCGTCGTTAATATAATATTAATAATTATACTAATTAATATACGACGACGAGATCGCTTTTGGTTAAGTCTCACGCGAGTTCTCACGTTTTCACACGTTGACGCGGCTGTTCGCTAGGGGCATTTAACAGTATTACTGTTAATATTCATTGTGGGTTCGCTGCGACGACGGTCGTTCATCATGGTCCACGTTACACGGACGCGAATATTTTTACACACCGTCGTCGTCGGCCCGCGGGATTATTTGTCTGGTGGGTGCGAAATGAATTTTTGTTATAAATTTAGAACAAAATAAAATTCCATATACCAGAGTAATAATATATAAAACGTGTGAACAACGCTGTTGAACAAAATTTAAATGTAATATAGAAATAAAAAAAAAAAGTTACTTAAATAAAATAAATTTGTAAAAAATTGTCGATTAGAAACAAAAAAATAAAATAATATTCGTGTCGGTAAACTCGAAAAATCGTTCGTTACCGGAACGGAAAGCGCACGCACGACAAGCACAGTTTACACGCGTTTCACGCGAGCACGTCACAAAACAAAACGCGCACGCACACTTCAAAGAACGGAAAGCGTGTTTATCGTACGTTCGCGAGACGCGTACAAGACGACACCGGGCAGACGAATGACAAGAGAGTGGCGCGGTGGCCCGGCGTTGATGCACGATAGAGTTGGTGCTAGCCGGCCGGCCGATGTTTGTTGTCGTGCGATTCGGTTCTCCATCACACCACCACCGTGACGCCAAAGTTACTCCTAGCGCCATCTGTCGGTCTTACGAAATAAAAATAAACAGTCTCTTTTTCAACGTTATTTTCACAATAACAATAATAATAATAATAATAAGTTTTTTGTATTATATAAAACACCTCGGTAGTTAAATTATTTATTTTGTTTTTAAAAATTCCCTGGAATTTTGTCATTACAATGTCATTATTATTATAATAAAATATGCAAAAATATTATAATATTAGGCGCTATATTCTCGAAATAAAAATCTAAAAACGACATTAAAAACATTAAAAGACGCGTAATTATTGTAAATGTAAATTTAACCTGTATCCTAGAAAGTAATAGTAAAAGAAAAATAATTAATCGAGTTAAAACGCAAACGAATAATTGAGAATTTGCATACAAATTACAATAAATATAATAAGCTCAAGGTCTAAAAAAGAAAAGCTGTGGAAGGGATACAGGTCTAAAGAGGATAATGTTGAATTTTGATTGAAATTTGAATGCAATTACACTCGAGAAAACGATTTTGAGCCAAGTTCATCACCGATAATATATGTATTGATTAAAATTTAACTTGATATTCACAATTATTTATGTTTGATCTCCAATAAAATTTTAAAAATTCTTTGTTAACTTTATTTAAAATTATTGTAAATCATTGAGAGATATAAGAAGAATCCATATAAATATTATAAAAATTTTACTAAAATTTCAACTTGAAACACCTATAAAAAAAATTTATATTTTTCTAATATTTTAGTAACACGTTACTACGTAAACTTCAGTAAAATTTTCAGATCATCTAGATACTCAAAATTGCCAAAATTGAGTTCGTCGAAATTTCAGTTTTCGTGAAAAATCCCCTATTTTTATCATTTTTTGACCAAGTTTCTCCTATCGTATAGTATCGATTTTGAGAATTCGAATAAAAATGACCTAAATAAAGTACCAACTAGACAATAATATTTTCCATATCGGAATGGTCTGCTGTTCGTGAAAATCCTGAACATTATTTCGGGTAGAAAAAGTGTCTATACATACAAACTAAAAAATAAAAATAAAAGACAAAAACCATTTTTAAACCAATACATTTTTGCTTCGCTCAAAATCTAAAAGTTTACATTGTAATAGAATATTATACGAGTTGAAATTCTAATAATATGTAATAAACTTTTATACCGGGGATTACGAAATCCTGCAAAAGACTCGAGTATCATAAAAATAAATACGGTATTTTTATTAATAAAAATGCATGTAAAAGTTTATCTAAAAAAAATGTTTTATACTCGTATTATGTCGTTTATTACAGATTAACATTACATTTGGATTTAATTTCATCAGCGTCCGGTGATATTTTAAAATAAAATGCGCGATAAAAATTCAACCGAATAAATAATGGTAATGAAAGTTTCTCGTTCGTCCCTTATTCGGTCTTCGGGCCCGGAGAGGATTAAATAATATTATTTTCCTCCGCGGTTTTTGAATATAAAAAATAAAAATTCAAAACAAGCCGTGCTTATATACGAACGCGTTGAAATATTACTTCTGTAAATCACAATAATATATTTGTGTAAGTATAAAAATATATTATTTAATTTTAATATCTAATTATAATATTACTTGTCGTAATATTCATACGTGTAAAATATTATTTTATTTTGTTTTTGTTCTGTTCGACGTTTCCAACCAATAACAGTGTGGATGAAGGTCGCGGTGATTTAAACAGTACTGTGGATTTATTGTTACATAAAATGTGGGTAAGCTAAATTTGTATATATATATATATTAAATGTATATAATATAATATTATGATCAACATTTCGTAACACAAAATTTTGGTCTCCCTGTATGATGATGTACACTCTCGCTGCGATGAGGGCACTGCACTATAGAATATTCATCCGAACACGTTGTTTTTCTATACGCGGTCAAAATATATATTTCACCGAGAAAAATAACAGAATGTTAACCGAGTACCGAAATAAAAATAAATAAATAAATAATAAAAAACGTACGATACAAGCTCGTATAATATATTATTTATACACGTCATCCACACATAATATGTATATATATATATAATACGATGTAATCTTACCACGCTCACGATTTTATACTGTTTACTATAATATTATTATTATTACATTTTTATATATGCATATATTATATATATATGTATTGGTCATTGCTTATAAGACTACCGACTTTCTTGCCCGAACGAACCGTAAAAATAATATTACAACCGAACGGACGTTTCACTAGGTCGGTATATACTTAATGGACGTATACGTATAATAATAATAATGTTATTATTATACATAATAGATTCGATATCTGGACGACAAGGACGATTTTTTGATTTTTTATTTATGAACTTTACGTATATACGTACCTACCTAAAATCGAACCACTTACGTGGTTATAAAAACACGACGTTTCGATGTATATTTTAATACGTATACATTTAATGTATATTTTATATACCATTAAAAATAATGGTCGATAGTCGATTACTCCAAAAATGAGTATACTTGTAGAAATCGGTTTTTTTTTTTCAATTTTGTGTAATACGCACTCGTGTAATAGTTAAATATAATAATATATCATCCGACACGTCATGGTTTTTAAATATTTTTTGAATATAAACGTTGAATCACTCGCACCCACGTTGCCGTATGTCATGTAATATACATATATTGGAATAAAGTACAATCATTTTTGACCCATTACTCATAAATATTATGTAAAGAGTCATTAAAACAAAATATATAATTATTTTTCATATTTTTAATAAAAAAAAACCCCCGTTTATAGAAATATTTCAAAAGAAGACTAGGTACTCGCATTTTGTTTTAAGTTCAAAATATTATATTTATGTATAAATACATATAATAATGACAACAACTATTGTAATAGGTATATCTCATCTAACCAGTTAGAGTTACAAATACGATATAATGGATATTTAAATACTTTTATCTTGGTGTGAATATCTGGGAAGAATTAAATATTACCTTGGCCGATTGTGTCTTTTTAGGCATGCTATTATTATGCAAACAACAATTTTAGACGAGTACAAAATATGAAAATATTATGTTTAGTTGTTTTACAACATAATATATTCATATTATAATAATAAGTATTATTGTTCGTATCAGTCCAAATTAATTAAACCAAACAAAACATGCGCAATATTATTGTATAAAATAATATTTATGTCCGTTGATTATTATTTTTTATTATACAAGTATAGGATAAAACGCAAAACGATGTGTCTATTTTTTTCTAAAATTCAATTGTTAATATGTAAATTAAAAATTTAGATATTCACGATATATGGGCCTAACATAACCTAATACCTATTTTAGTTATATATTTCCGGCCTATACATGTACTCGTACCTATTAAAAGTCTAAAAATTTTAAATTCTAAATATTTATTCAGATTAATTTTATTTGCACGTCGGTGAATAATTATTTTACTATTCCAATAGGAATAATGCGTTGCGATTTACGCTCTGAAATTGGAAATTACAAATCGAAATTGTACGTCATCGTCACGCGGAATTTAAATTACTTGACGCATGTATAAATATAAATTTACCCTAGCTGTAATCAGAGCTTATGGCCTTATATTATCCTTAAAATGTGACGAATGTGTCAGAAACGGGATTTCCATTATTAAACTCGACTACTCAACAATTTTACCAATTATACTCGTAGATTATTTAATAAATACAATAATTTTGTAAATGGATTTATTAAAAATTAAATGAAAAAAAAAATTTACTTTCAGTACTACATTTATTTAAAATATGTACTGCTATCTGAAGCATTTAAATGTATAAATTATACATCATAAATGTATAAAATGGAATTGATAAATATTCATACAAAGTTGAAAACATATTGTACACGAGTCGATGAATATTATAAATTATAATATTAATGAAAATTAATTGTTTAAAAATATAAAATATTAAATTACGTATGTACTACTCCCCCATCACATACCTATTGTTAAATATTTATAAAGTTTGTTTTTCACCTTTATGAGTTAAATCGCATAAAATATTGTATTTACCTTTATAAGTATATAATTGTATAAAAGGCTATAACTTTCAAATTTATATAAAATTTTTTTTATATACATCACCATTTAAATTTAAATTATTATTATATTAAATAATATGTTCTTAACACTTGTACCTGTATTACAATAATAAATCTTCAGTTAGAAGCATATTAAAAATTCACCAAATATTTTCAATATTCGTTTGGAATTTGGGCAGGGATATTAATATAATAATTAATCTTGTTTTTGTTTTATTTTGTTATGATCAAAATATTAATCTTAAACTTAAATTATTGATTATATTATTATTATTATTATTATTATTATTATTATTAAAATATTTGAAATTAGAACCTTGAACCAAAGGATAACGTGTGTACTACAGCGTATTATATAATAGGTGATATATTTTTAAATCGATTTCTCTCAATTAGTTTGAGCGAATTGTTAAATATCACAGCATAGATTAAATTAGAAGAAAATCAAAAATTAAAAATTTTTTTATAATATAAAAAGCGTTGTGGTTCGGTTTAATTTTTTTATTTAATTATAAAATATTTCATAATAATATAATATTTTAATTTGGTAAAATTTCTGAAATATCATTTCGTTACAGTGGCGCCGAACTAAATTTTTTGTTTTTGGTAGGGGCGACTGTATATATAACCTATCCACCCAAGTATACTTAAGTATTTTTTAAATAAGCATATTACCTAGGGATCAGCTATCGGGTACCCAACCCCTTTAGAAAGGGGATAACCGTCCCCCATTGAAAGATAATTTGAGCGCCAATGTTTCATTATATATAGGCTAGGTAATAATAGATTTAATAACACCTAGTAAAATGCACGTTGAACACAATAGCGTGAAATTCAATAAAATAAATCACAACATTATAAAGGATTTAAAATATTTTTTAACAAAATTCAACAAAAAACACATTACGTAATATATTATTAAATGTACGCATATATGTGTGTATCTGGTGACCTGGTGTGTTTATTGGATTTTTAATACTATACCTAGTATATTATTATATTTTTTTTAAACAAGTTTCGTTTAAAAAAATAGATACCTATACATATTATCTTACGGCTATAATATATAATATTCTTGTTTTGTCAAATAAAAAATAAGATGATTTTATTGACCCATATTGTACTCGCAAGTGTAATAAACTAATAATATACTCGTAAACATAATATATCTAATACAAATGTTTTATTTTGTCTTAGATATTTTATTAATGCGTTAGAAATTGTATTTAAATTTGTTTTGCCAAAAATACTTCATCGATAATTTATAATAATATATTACCTACCTATATGAAATTTAAAAATCTCATTGCGCAAACACAATACGTTGTTGACTGTTTCACGAGTATGCGATAACGATAACCGATATTAAAAATTTCGTACGAATAGAAAAACCTACAACAAGTAACGTAGTAATAAATTTTAAATTGTTAATATTATCTTAATAACAATTATTCGGTGATATGATGATATATTGTATAATATTTGACCTACCTATGCATCGCCTCGTAAACAATGTTTAGGTACTTTCGTTAACAATTTTAAAATAAAGTTGATATGGTAACTTATCTAATTAGTCACATGCGAACTTGTGAATTTTTATAATTATACTATACGTCTATTTTTCTTCGATTAAACAGAGTTAGTACTTATTAATTATTAATTAATTCATTTGGTTATAGATATGGTTATATTTATTAATTAGGTTACATTATATAATATATTATCACATTGTATTATAAAATATATAAATCATCACATATTCATAAGACGTTATTTAATATATTTTCCAATTTAATTAAATTAATAGTTTACGATTTTTTAAAAAAATATTTATAAAATATTGAAGACATTCTGGGAGGTTTACTTTTGTGTAGTCATAGATCCCCGCAAGTACGGAGATTTCTTACTTTTAAGAATTATCAAAATTGAAACTTTAAATTTTACTGACATTTAGAACCGATAAATAATGAAGCCATCAGTATAAAATATATTTTAAGCAAACTGTTTATTATCAATATTGTATTTGTATACAATGTAATACATGCAATTTAGAGCAGTTTGTGGTGTGGAAAAATATAATAATACAGAAAGAATCAAAATCCCTCTGGAAGTCTGCACCGTATTTTAATTCTATTATATACTCAAGGCATAAGATATAAGGTAGGTACATACCACCTGTCCCGTCGGATATTATTTTTATCCGATATATAACATAACCATGGTATTATAGGTATAGTATGTGACTATATATGTGTAATATTGAACTGGTTTCTCTTTATTATATTGCACATTAATAAAAATACGAGGGTAAAAGTGGATCGACCACCAACATCTACAAAATTCGAAAACGTTTATATACATATTATAATAATATAATATATTGTAATATATTGTAATACAACGCCGTGCCTATAATACAACAACCAGTATTACTATGTATTTCTATATTTGGCACCCGCGGGCAGGTGGTCTCGATCTCGTAACATTGACCGTCTGCTTGTGTTTAAGTACATTTTTTCCATTCGACAACGTGTTATATAACGCGCCATTTGTCTATGTTATTTTATTATCCTTTATCCAACGAAAGACCCTGAACTCAAAAACAACTTCGACCACGACGGTCGAAATAATATATTATAATACAGAAAATTAATATCATAGGTTTTTTTTATAATAGATTTTGGTTTAAATTTTAATATTATAATAATAATAGGTATAGTATTGTTATATCGAGAACAACATAATGTATTATTATTATTATTCACGGTACATAATATTATTATAATTTGTTTATTTAATAAGGACTTGGCCCAAAGCACCGTATAAGAAACAATATTATACATGTACGTGTAAGCAGAAAATCAGCGGAAGTGAACGAAATCAGAAACTTAAATTAATCCTTTATAATCTATATGTACATACAATATATGTATATACCATAATATAACCATAATATTTAGGTTATGCTTCAGGTGAGTAGTAAATAATAAACACTGTATATTTGAGTATATAAATAGAATATCAAATTATGTAAGTTTTACTTGATTTACAGTTTTTTCCTTTTTCGTTTCTGATATACCCGTAATATATATATAAGTACGTGATTTGCGATAAAAAAAAAAAAAAAAAAAGAACGTGGTCTATCAATCGTATACGGATTTTAAATTTTATCTTTTAACATTTAAAATATTATATTACAAGAGGTCTATATACAATTTTACGAGTATATTAACGTCAATTTAGTAATGTAAAAATATCATTTAGTTTTTTTAAAAAAATTGAATGATAGGTTATGTTATTACTTATTAGGTTATAATATGCAACTTAAACTGCGCTAGTGATTATAATTATTATATTGTATTTGTATACTTATAAGTTATAGGATGTCTCGAAATTGAACGGGTCGACCATATTAATGGCTCATACATATATTATATTATTTTATAGTTCATTAGTTCTTATACTTCCTGTGCTTTAAATGGTTTATAAACATAGTCAATAAATATAAATTATGCATGCCATTTTCTTTTCGTTTATTTTATTTTATTTTTTAAATATATAAATTTTGTACCTATTATAAAATCAATGGTAATAATAATTTTGTACCTATTATAAAATCAATGGTAATAATTACATGAAAGTATATTAAGATATTATTAATTCAGTAATTCACAATAGCCATTATTAATGATTAGTATCGATATTATAATAGATTAATAGGTATATTTATTGATTATTTAGAAAATTTTTTTTTTAAATTTCCATTATTAAATTATTGATAGCACGAGCTAAAAGAATAATATTATAATTTTTGTACAATATAAAACCCAGTTTTATCACGTAATTCTTGGAAAGTTAACGGTGTTGTTTATCTATTCTGTACTAGTATTATAATTCATAACAAATCTCGAATATAAGTGGAATTTATAATATAAAAAATTAAATAATTATTCACTTTTTCGAAAATTGCAATGTCTTGCAATACTCGTATAAAAAAAAAAAAAGGTACATCTTTTAATGCAAAATTAAAATATATTCTTTTCTTTTATGATTCCCCCCGTTTTAATAATACTGCCCCATACGTATAATAATATGTAAAAGAATTCCTTATCATATTTTGATGTAAAAATGGTGAAATGCGCTTTTACATTTTTCTATTTCAAAAGATTCCACGGTGCGTGTAAAAAATACACAAAAACGGTATAGTTATTATAATAGTTATCGATTTATTCATGCAGTTTTTTTCAAGGCAAAATTTTATAATACGTTCGCATAGCTTTCGTACGTTTATAATAATATTATTACATACGGATTGCAGTTACGAAATATAACAGTATAATATAATATAATTCCAAACAGCGGCCGAACGATGTTTAAAAAACCAGCGTTCTGCCTTCTGCGGTTTCCTGGCTGTGGGCGACCACGTGCTCGTCGCATGGAAAAAACATCGGTCGGCGTGTTCAAAGAACTGGTTTGCAAAAGGACTAAAATTATATTGCGCGTATTACAATTATTATTATATTATTATTATTATTATTACGCGACATAACGTTGGAAAGGGAATAGCGGAAATTTATTGAGTAAAACAACATTTAAGTATAGCGGATTAAATCTTTTTTTTTTCATTTATATAAACATAACTTAACAAATTATTATACGTATTATACGAGGTTCGAAAGGATAAAAATAAAACGCAAAAAAAAAAAAAATGTATAAATATAAAATATGCAGACTTGAATGATGATACTATTATGAATGTAAAACGTATTATACGTGTGTATACTCGTGAATTCATTAAATAAATCGCATTAAATTGTACGCATATTATTATAATATTATTATATATATTACACAATTCGAAAACACGAAATTATTTTATGCACAATATATTATTAATAGTTATTACGTTGTATTTAATTTTGTATCCTTAAGCGATACGCGTATTATATTTATTATTATAAGTTATAGCGTGTGTGAATATAATATATATAAAAAAATTAATTAATATATTTTATTATTATTAGCTAAATATTAAAATAATTAAGTATTTAGGTTGGATTTATAAATATAATAAAACAAGAATAAAGGTAATATATAGGTATGGGGTATCCACTTTTATTGTATAAAGAACAAACTAACTAAATTACAAATTATATAATATGTTATATTGTTTCGTACGAATATAGTATAAATATAAATAATTCGAGATCATTATTTCAATTTCCTTTTTTTCATAAATACGAGTATATTATAAATAGTTTTATTAGAGTACCTACTTTTTATTCATATATCGATAATATTGACTATTTCGACTTTTTACATAACGTAAAACGACAGTTTATGTAAATATTATTTTTATTTATATATTTCTCAGTCCTCAAGTAAAATAATTTAATTAGTTATTCGATTGATTATTCATAAAATATCTTATAAAGTGTTAAAATATCAGCAACTTTACCAACTTTATATTGCGTAAATACACAATAATATAATATACTATCCTACTGATATGTGGTACTTTAAATTAAAACACGTGCACGGTATGCAAATGTGCAATGTTAAATATTAATATTTTATATTTATTTTTTGTATTGTACATTACATAATTACAATATTATTTCAGTGATAATAATAATATGTATATTACTTAAAAAAAATGTATACTATAATAAAATATAATTGACCTATTATTCTTATTTTTCACATTCGTACGTGTTGTATCAAAATATCAAATCCCATATTATAATGTATGTTATAATATTGTATTGTAACCAATAGACCAATAGATCGTTTAAAAATTACAAATGAATATAACTTATTATAGTAATTATAATCAAAATGTAATAATCAAGGTAATAATTACGATTAATAATTAAAATATTGTTGTTATAATTGACTATTATAGTTAAAAAAAATTAACTAATTAAATGCAGTTGGAACGTATATTAATTGTATCAAAAAATATTGACGTATTGCATGTACCTACAATCTATAAATCAAACTCTACAATGTAAAAATATGATACCCCATTTAAATTTATTATATAATTCACAAAATCAGTTTACAAATGAAATTGTTTTATATCGATTAAATTTAATTTTGCGTATAATGGATAATAATTAAATAAATAATTATTCATATTTAGATGAATTTTTAATTATTTGACAGAATAATGTCAATTCGTGGCATTTGGTGACTGTATACTGTATAGTATGACAACTGCGGTATGAGTAAATGTAGCACCATATGCATCATATTATGGAAGTATTTTGTTATATTTAAGGAAATTGATGAATAAAACAATATCATATTTATGTTATGTTAAGTATGTTGATTTTGATATGTTATAAAAACAATAAAAACGAAAATACGTTATTTTTAATGTAACTGCATGTGGTGTACTAAGTTGATGAATCTATTTTTCTTCTACTATACCAGATATTTAGTTAATTATATTGATTTGGCCAAATGAAAAAATCGATCTCATCAAATGTTGGCACTCCTATAAACACGCATAACGGTGCAACTGGTCTCGAATTCAATACACGCATATATGATGGACAGAAATGTTGTCTCAATAAAAAGTTTTCGGCTGAAACCATATCTAACAGTAAATAGCCATAATAATAATAAAAATAAAAATAATAATATAACACAGTATGTCTATGGAATATAGTGTGTACCTATAATATACAATATACCTCGTAGTAATGGTGTCAACGTCTTATGTTATAGAGACGATTATTTTCGTAACCTCGCCAGTGCAGACCTAAGTATAGAGTTATTCGGTACACGTAATGGTAATAAAAAAAAATCTGATGAATTTTTAAAAAGAGAGAGAAAGCCATCATCTTTAAAAATAATATTATATTATTATGTGTGTGTTGTCCTTGGACGTCGAAACGTGCCATAACCAATAATGATATGTCTGTTGGGAAGCAGGAAACGGAATGTAGAAGGAGTTGGATCTTGTTTTTTGGATGTCCATGGGCGTTTTTTCGACAGTTTTATATTGAACATTTGCCTATAATACTCTGCGTATCGACTATCGACATCACAGATCGTATTGGCGCGAATGCTGCGTAATCGGAAACGTATATAAAAAAAAATCTGGTTAGGCTTCTCGAAAAGCTTGTTTATGTCTATGTAATAATGTCATATTGTGAAATAAATAAAATCAATTACTTTGTTTTTAATTATAATAATAATTACATTTTGTATCTTTGACCTACGTTACCAAATATTATAATATAGTTTCGTGTTCACCAATCCCAAAATTGTAAGTAGTTAGATAATAATATCTTAAATCATGATTTAAGATTTACGTGAATTTTAACATTTACGTGAATATCCGGTAAATAATGATAATATCCACTGATATCGTCAAATAACATTATTCTCCATTTCACGTCATTTACCGTACATATATAATATATATATACGTACCTTATTTGAATAATTATATTATTTCGTATCATATTAATATTATAAATATTACTTTGTTAATTAACAAAATATTGATTGTTCAAACGCGCAGACCTATAATACTGTTAAATACACATCCGTGAATGTGTATTTACACATATTATTCCACTTATATATAGGTAGACATATGAATTGAAATTTCAAAAACAAGACATTATGTATAAATATCACTGAATAACATAAAAAATATACATCACAATATACAAAGTTAGTTTAAAGTTAAATATAATTTTGTATAATTAGTTTTAAAATTTATATAAGTATAAATTGAAAATATTTATCTTAATTTTTTTATATATAAATATAATATAAATAAAATACATATATACATATAACTATAAAATTACTGAAATCAATTTCATTACTTCACGATAACTCAGGCAATATTTAACTTGGAGACTTGAAAAATTTACTGGATATTCATATAAATTTTATATAAGTGAAAAAATTGTAGAACCATTATTTCAATTATTCGTGAAAATATAGTAAATAGAAAATTTCCTAAAATACACAATTTTATTATTTTATATTATAAAATTGACATATTGAGTATTAAACTATTAAAGTCTAAAAATTATATTGTAGAATCTTCACATATTGCCTGACATGTTATCAAAATATTAATAAAATTCAGTCTCAATTTGTTTTATTATTATTTAAAGTTAATATTTTTAGTGTAATTGAAATCCTTCTTATTATTTATCAATATTTTTATAATAATGATTAATAAAAAAAAAAAAAAAAAAAAAAATTTATATTATTTAAAAAAATATTAATTTATCAATAGAGTCAATTGAAAAAAAGTTGTTAAGCGCTCTTTCATAAACGAAGCCTAGGACAAGAACCCCCCCCCTCACTCGTCCCCTAGAGACGGCGTCCGGCACTGGGCCTGTACATGAAAAATTCGATTCGTATGTTTATTATTTTTACTACATTAGAATGCTCCAAATAGTGAAATGTCAAGTTTAATATATTAAATTACCACTATTTTATTAACCACTTTCATTATCTAATAAACGTTTTTTTCTAAAATGTCTTTTTTTTAACGTACCTATAAAAAAATTAAAAATTTCCAAATAAGTAATTAATTTCCTATTCAAATAATTATATATTATACATGTTACATTTTGTAATACATTAATATCTACATATATTAATTATATTATGTAATCTACCATTATTTACTAGGTACCTACTATATATTTATTTCAATTTTGTTATGTTTTACTCATATTATATACATACTATACACTTTATTAGTATATGTTATTTAATATTTTAGTCATAATTTTTTGTTTTTAATATGACAATACTTAAACGTTAAAAATCTCACGTTAAAAAAAAAACTAATAAAATTGTATAATTATATAATATATATTTTAAGTAACGTTAAATGCTAAAACGTATAATATGTTAAATATTATATAAGTATAATATAAGTGTGACCTTTAACGTATAAGCACTATAAGCAATTATTTATTTAATTTTTTTTGTTTGAAATTATTATTATATTTTTAATGTATTCATAAATTAAATGATATATTATATTTTTGGGAAGATATTATTTGTTATAAAATTTAAATTAACCTATACATTTAAATTATTTTAATGCATATAAAATATATATTCGCGCCGCCAATATTGTTCTCTTTTGATAAATATGTATCAATTTATAATATTTTATAAATTGAAATTTGAATTTGAATGGTTATTATAAGCGTGTGAAATTTGTCAATTATGAATATCAAAACATTATAAACAAATTAGTTATGAGTTATAACTATTATTATCATGTATATGAGTGATTTCATAAAACATGATAATTACTACATGTCTACATAAGTTTAAGGTTTATTCAAGGTGCTTAAACGTGTATTGTAACTGGTTCCAAAAATCAATAACAATTCTGTCGAAATATTCATTTTTAACAGAAATGATTTATATAGGTAATAAAACAAGTTTATAATAGTACAAAAGCAAATAAATTGATAAATAAATAATAATTATTAAATTGGGTTTAATATGTTAAAATATAAATATACGAGTATATATATATAAATTTGCATGTATTGGAAATTAAAAAAAAAAATTTGACAGATTTACTACCCGAAATAATGCTCCGATTATCACGAATAACATATGTTTCCGTTTGGAAAGTGGATGTGGTTGATACTTTATGTAGGTCATTTTTCGATTTTCTCAAAATTGACTCTATGCGATAGAAAAAACGACGAAAAAACGGCATTTTTTACGAAAACTGAAATTTTGACGAATTCATCTATTTCAATATTTCACGATAACTCGTGCAATTTTTAAATTAAAGACTTGAACATTTTATAGGGTGTTCATTTAGGTACTATATGTGCACCCATATGGTCCCTATATATGTGATAAAAGTTTGCATTTTTAATATTTAATAAAAAATGTCAAAATTTTAATCAATACCTATATTATCTAACTGAACATCGCTCAGAATCGTTTTTTCGAATGCTAAACCATTGAATTCAAATCATAGGCGTGTCTACGGGGGAGGCAGGGTGGGCACCGGCCTCCCCAGTGACTTAATTCTCGGCCTCTTGGTTAATAATAATCTACCGTGGTTGAAGCTTGAAATATAACAAAAAAGATTAAAAAACAAACAAATTATTAATCGCTCAATTGATATAAGTCTATGTTAACTTATTCGTGGACGTTCATTAATTCATTTAGAGGAAATAAGTAAAGTAGTTATAATAAAGGTTATTTTAAGTAGGAACCATATTTAACCATGGCCGCATCTTTTAGTCAATTTTTCAAAAAAAATTGTAGGATTTCTATTACCTACCTATAAAGTTGTTTAGAGTGTAATTTTTATTTAATAGTAATAATTATCAATTAATAATAATAAATATTAATAAATAATGATACCAAAATCTTGAATTTTAAAAAAACCGCGAATTGAACAATGTTGTCAAAAAAGAGAAAGAGGGAAATAATGCACGTTGAATATTGATATTATGAATAAAATCATTTTATTATCTAAAATCACGGCCGTGTCTAAGATTATTTCATTGAATTTAATTTTTAACCGGCCTCCCCAGCCATGGAAGTCTAGACACGCCTATGATTCAAATTCTAATTTAAAGTAAACACTATGATTTGCCCACCTATTTATCCCTGCGGCAGGACTGCAGGTGTATCAGCTCGTCTTTTTTTTTTTTTTTTAATTTGAAAACTTTAAAAGTTAAAAGACAATATTCTATTATTACATATTCCTCAGTAAATTATTATAAATAATGATATAAATGATCCTTTCATCCTTAGTCTCATCTCATTCAAAATAAACCTTCATAATATAAGAAACAAACAAATATATTCTTCATTCATTATACATTTAAAAAAATTATGTCACATTGCCCCATTAATATTTTACTCTCAGCCGAAAATATCTTAAATAAAAATAATTTATTTCCCAAACTTATACATTATTAATTACCGTTAAATATCGTCGTGTTATATATATATTTGTTCTCTATGTTATTTATTTAAATTATTGTTTTCATTATTATTATTTTTATTGGTTGAATGCTATATTTCTTAATTATCTTATTGTTGTAGCCTCTTTTATTTATTTATTATTGACTATTGTAATCATTTTTCTATATATCTATTTAATTCTTTGTTTATAATTTATCATATCTTATAATGTAATATGTAAATTATGCTAACGCCTGTTAATATTATTATATAAATAACCATGCTGATTAAAAATGTCCTTAAACATTTTAAATTCAATCCAATCCAATATTTTATTTTTCTTGAGAAACAATAAAAAAATTTAGTAATTAATTTATAACGTGATATAGTCATTATAAAATGTAAAAATAATGAATATTAAATATAATAGTACTCTATTATGTTACACTCTTTATGATTCCAGTATATAGTACAGTAATAATATTAAAAATAGTAAAAACAAAAATTATATGGGTATAATATCTTAACTTATTAAAAAGTAATGTTAGGCAATTAGAATACAACGCACAATACGAGTATAATTAATATACTATTATAGAAATGGTTAGTTCTAACCAATGGAAAGTCTTTGAAAACTTCGAATTTTTTGAGTTTTTTTTTACAAGCAAATATATGTACCTGTATAAACAAAGTGATTATAATATGATAATTATTATATATGAATTACTTCAACGTTTATTACTATACTTTTACCGCGGTATTGGTATGCGACTATGCGTACATAATTAATTATAGTTAGTCCTACGTAATTTCGTCTAAATATCGAATATATTACAGTAATAACATAAAAAATGTGATATATATTTTTTTTTAATTATGTCATTGCTTGTATCGAATTTCTGTCCCTTTTCGCCATCACGGTCAACCTGGGGGTTATCACAAAAATAGACCCACGGAATCTCGGCTATTGACCATATAGCTATTTAGTACGACGATGAGACGACTACCACCGCGTGGTGTTCAGAAATTGTTTTCAGTGCCAAAATTACGTACACGTAAGTATACAATATTATGATTATAATCGTCTCAATATAAACACAGAGTAGGTAGGTTTACGAAGAATATCTAATCTCAAATCACAGGTATTGAGATATTGAATACTGAAAAGAATATCGCGATCGATCAATCCATGGACATATGTCTTTTCGATGTGAAAAACGTTAAGTATTTGTTTTAAAACGAATATGAATTAAGTTAATCTAACGCCCTAACCTAACCGATTTAAACTATATTAAAAATGATAAAGTGGGTAATATATATATATAATATATAACCATATTTGGTGTAAAACCAATTTCGTAGAAAATTCGTTAAAAATAAATAGTGATGTGATGCGTACTAAATATACAAAAAACTGGCCTACCTGAATACGAATTATGCAAGCAAATGTGGCACAACATCAAACAAAAAATAAATTATACGCATATGGCGTACATAATTTCTATATCGATAAATAATAATCGTAAAAATATGGTAAACGTCATTAATCATTGAACAATAATATTGTAATATATTATATTATTATTATGTCAGAATGAAAATAGAAGTTATACGAGAGAAAATACTGCAACTGCGACGGTTTGAGGCTGGGTTTTTTTTTTTATTTTAATTTATTTTAAATTATGAAACAAATTATTTGTAAATTCAATATAATACGATTGTATATACGTAATTCAAATGTATTGACGAAAAAGTAAGAAAAAGTCGTATAAATCGTCTACGCTGAACATAATAACGCCGCAGTCGCCCATATAATAATTTAAATATGTATAATATGAAATCAAATTTAAATTATTACGCAAAAAGCAAAACACGGAAATGTGTCCACATTAGAAAGTTTGTTATCAAAAGTTCAAAAATACTATCTGACTGGACTCAAGTCCGGTTTATTATTTTCGTCACGTTATTCGACATTAAACTATATATAATTGTATATAAATAAATTAAACTATATATTGAGACTTGATTACTATAGAAATATATGAAATTATTAAATTTCTTTAAGCTTAGAAATGTTGAGATGTAAAATATTATTGTCCTAATATATTATATAATAAACGTTTTATATTTTAAATTATTAAATATTTTACATAATGACCGATATAAAATTAGAGAATTATTCAGACGTTCTTACAGATGTGCGCCTGCAGGGCATAATAAATGAAAAAGATGCCATATTCATTTATAATATTTATTTATACCAATATATAAATTATAATTAATATGTAATTAATTATAATTACAATGAACACAATATATAATTAAATTATAATCAATATATAATTAATTATAATTATAATCAACACTCAACAGTGAAAAATAATAGTAGGTACATTTAAAAACAAAATTATATTTGTGAAAATTTGTTTACATTGAAATTTGAAATGGACAATATTATATCGTATTATTAAATACACGAATTAATAACGTGAATTTTAATTATTTCGACTTAAATCGTAATAAATTTTTATTTAAATACTAATAAAATTATGTCTTATGTCTATTAGACAAAATATAATGCGCTCAATAGACTGCAACAAAAATAATGAAAGTTCAAAATTGTTTGTTTCCAATATATTAATTTCCAAATTATAAAGTTTTCGTTCATGAATACATAATATAATATAGTTTATTAGTTTATATTATATTATATTATATTATATAAAGTTAAAACATAACAAGTAGAAATATTTGTTAGTTCTATCACTATGTACAATCGTATAAATAATATGTAATAATATATACGTTATAAATTTTATATTGTATATATATAGTTGAAATATCATTCCCGTAACTTTTGGCAGATAAATATTGTATAAGATCTATCATCTACACCAAGTTTCCAAACTAAGTCTAACAAGAAATATATAAACTTTCGACGTATAACACAGGCACACAATAATAATATATAATTCACGGTACATCATTATCAATGATGAATTACGATGAAGACTTATTTAAATTTAAATTTGAAAATTGGAACAAACGTATACACACTGTACAGAATGATAAAACCGAATACTTTGATACAATATAATACAAAATATACTTTATACAAAGTGTTGTTTTGAAGACATTTATTATTTTATTGAATTATTGGTATACGAGGACACGATAAAGCCTATCATTATTTCAACGTACAACGCATGTATTCAAAACAATCTTAATAATAATAAATGATAAATAATGAATAAAATCATTATTTGGTAATACCTAATTGAAATTTTTATTGTTGCCAAGATTTTTACGTTTCACAAAATAACGACATATTACAATATCATTTTATATGCACACATGATCTACGCCTACCACAAAAAAAAAAAAAAAAAAAAAAAAAAAAACAATAAAGAAATAAAATAAATGTGGAATTTTCGTATAGCAATTTTAAATAATTTTTATTCCCTTTTTAATAATATTAAAACGTCTTTTTAACACCTCGTATGAAAACTCAACAATACAATATAATCGCCTAGTATTTTTTTCCAATATTTATTAACTTACTGTAATATTATATCTTATGCGTCCTATGATAATTAGTAATTACATATGTATTATATATGTATACTATATAGTCACATATACAGTATGTATAGTGCAATATAAACTGGGAGATTTATATTATAAATAAAAATATTAACTTTAATAAAACGTTTTACACTTTCACACATTATATTTCAAACGATTTCACGTGACAGCCTGCGAATAATCAATGTGAAGATAATATCATGAATTTTCCTGCAGACAAGTCTAGACGGATTTCATTTCAACGATCTATTCAATCATATACGTATACATAAATATAAAATGTTATAACTTATAATTTATATAATAAATAATATGAATTCGATAATATCGTTTTGCATGCTAAATAATATGTCAATATAGTAGCTACAAAGTATTAAAATTGTATTTAATCTAAAATTTATTTTGTATTTCAAAATAAAAATCTTACACGTATAAAATAAAAAAATATCAGATATTATATTAATAATAATTATGATGAATGAAAAATATAACAATATGTATATTATCATTACTACGACAACACTAAGGTTTAAGCCAAACAAAGTAGCTTTATTATTATATAAAAAGGTCCATACACGGCACTCCATAATATTTCAAGGTGTCCACCAAATTGAAATTTAAATAAATTTGTGCGTGGTTTTTAACACGATTTTGTTTAATGTATATTATTGATTAGGTTTGTTTATTTGTAAAACCAAAGAAGCTATTTATAAAATTGTTATGTATTATAATATATATTTCTGTTTTTGATATTTTTAAAAATTAAAATACTGTTTCGTTTTTATAGTTTTAAAATGATTATAAATCATAAGAAATATATCAAAATGAGTAATTTAAACCATTTAAAAACTGTATAATATATTATTTATATACAGATATACTTCTTGGTAAAAATTGAGACATGTGAAGGGATAGAAAAAAATTTAATATATTATAAATAGTCATAGATAATATTAGTTTTGAGTATTTGAGATATATTTCTTCTTATATTGTAATGTTGTATACTTAATATTATAAATAAGTATAATTTTGCTTTATTTTTCAAAACTAACCAATCTATAGTTTCGTATTGTAATTATACATAATTATATATCATAATGCGTGTCATCTAATAAATAGTTCACTACTTCAAATTTAAAAAAAATAAGTCAATAGATGATGAATTACATCACAATCGTATTATTACGTACTTTAATCAATTTGGTAGATTATCTAGATATATAATGTAATAATTTTGGTTAATATTGACTTAAATAATTATACAAAAATATTTTAATGGTTCTTGACTTCTTTAGTCTGTATAATTATAATAATATTGGAATTTGTTCGTAATTCGAAGTATTTGACCGTGAATATATAAATAAAAATCGACTAAATGAAATGAAATATTGTCTTTGACACGTGTCACTACTATAGTCAAAACTCAAAAGTTCAAGACCATTTCGGCGGCACGCACAAAAGCAATTAAACTACGAAATATCACGTACAAATCAATAAAATAGAACGGGATTAAATAATTTAAAATAGGTATTAAATTGGAATGAAATATTATTGAATTAGGACATGCATTTTGTTATGTTATATACACTTTTAATCCTTTTACGACTTAAAACGCGTTTCAAAAAGACAAAAATCTTCCTTTAAATGTTTATGCAAAGATTGCAAAGTCCACTTCTTATGTTCTTTTCGTGGCTTTCGTGCGACTGTTACTCCTACCACTCGCAATGAAAACAAGTGCGATTCCAATGAATGTTAACCTTAACACCAGAACCTTCCGGCGCTGAATTCGATTAACCTCCATCAGGTAAAAATAGAAAATGTTCTTGGTTATACCTAATTATTCGTTTAGGAAAAGAATAGCTTAATGAGAAGATGGTCGTTCAAATCGATATTATACTATAATCGGTCGAATACGAACGCTGCAGTAGCAAATACCTCGTTAAACGTTTGACTTGCATCAATCATGCATTCACGTTAATGTGACTTTCCTGGAGATTTTTAACTTCTGTATGACTGTATCGAAGGAAAGGTTAAACCGAAGTCTCGTAACTCATCTGTCTGTGGAGTAATTAGTTATAGCAATTGATTGATTGTGTTCAAGCATGCCAACATAGTCGATTTTTTCTTTCAATCGTCTGCAAATCTGCCATGAAGTGTATCTCGTTACAATTCCGACGGAATGTATTGAATCATTATACCTTCACCAAGCAATCTTAACAAGTTTTATATAGTCTCCTCAAGAACTCTCAACTCGATAATAGTCGTTTTGGATGTACAGGTGAACAAAACTATCCATTGTACGTGAGTGTATCGAATGACAATGATTTACAAAAGTTTCTTTTTTCTAATTTTTATCGCGAAAAAGTGCAAAATCGTCGTAGCTAGTATAACGAAATATATAGAATAAAAAATGTTTAATTTATAATAATATATAATTAAATGCATTAGTAACAGTCGAAACTCAGCAATCATATATTATGTCCTGTTTAGCCGTATGCGAAATTGAAGAAAAGTCTTAAAATAAAAATTTATAATAATAATTTAAAAAAATTATTATAAAAATTTGACTTGTAGGTATTAATGACTAATATATAAAATGCTAGAAAAAAAAAATGTCATATCATTTGTATAACTGAATATCCTTGATATTCTTTCGGTTTAATTTGTATATAGGTACCTACATATGTTTAGTTAAATATCTATTGTCACTGGTTAAAGGACATTTTAATCAATACGTTTCCGTAGGATTACCATAATATTAGAGGTCAGTGCATGACGCCATTGATTTATATTTTATTTTTTAATATATTATAATAATTAATACGATAAAATCAAAATTTATTTTGCAGATTGCATCATATTAATATGAAGCATTTATTAAAACCTCTGCAGTTTTCGTAATTTTCAATATTAATAATCAATGACTCCATCTATTCACCGTTCTATACTGATGCGCCTATAGCGTTTTGTTCATAAATATTATGTGGAGAAGTTGTCAAATAATAAACGAAAAAAATGAACAAAAGGAAAAAATAATTTTATACTTAGTCATGAGCTCATGAGAATTATAATAAAGCGGCAAGTGTGATTGACTATTGTTGAAAATAAATTATCGTAAGCCCATGGTAGTATAACGATATTGAACATTACCATGGTCTTATCATATCCATAATAATATAAACAAAATAGTCACGAGTGTGAGAAATTTGACATCATAATGTATAGGTATACGATATAGTCACGAAATTATTACTTATACGTTTTACACTTTAGTTAGTACACTTTAGAATTAGAATAATAATAAAGTTGTAATAGACATTGTTAATTTATTAGATAAAGATAATTTATGCATAATGCATTAGAGTTTAATATTAAACAATAATTATGTTTTTTTTATTAAATATACATACACTGGAATATGATTTTTTTAATATATATTTTAATGTTATACAAAAATCATTTTCACTTTTGATTATTTATAGATTATATTGTTTTGTTAATGCATTATTTGTTTTAAAAATAATTGATTAAATCTACACTCAATACTTTAATTATAATGGTTAATGGTTATGTTAATTATTGTTTATAGATTAAGACTATATATTATATAGGTTCATACTATAGAATTGTTTATATATTTCAGAAAAAATATATATATAAAGTAGCGAACTAATGTATATAAGACACAGACACCTATGTAGAAATATATATATGCAAGTATACCTGAATTTGCATAATATATATTATAATTATATATATTATATATACATGAATTGAACGAATGTAATTGAAAACTGCAATAAATAGTACATTATAAATTATAATAATATAGAATTATATAAACATTCGTATTTACTATTTATATATTTTGATTATCAAATTTAAACATAATATATAAATCATACTATTAACATTTTATAGCTCTTTAAATATGCATACTATTATTTATTAACATTTGATAATTACATCTCCTTATCGTCTAAAATTATATTGAAAATTCATAATTTTCACAGTAATCATTATTATTGGCAATTATTTTGAATTAAATGGATGTGTTTAACAAATTATTATTATCTATTACTATGCGGACTGTATACTTAATAAATAATAATTATACTAGTATAACACTACTGTAGTAAACACTAAATAAATGATTAAATTACGTCAAATTATATAGGTTAATTTATTATTTGTTTACGTTGTATTGAATAACGACTATTTATTATTTAAAAATTTTCTTTTGTAAAGTTTAACAAATCTAACAAAATTATATTAAAAAAATATTTAATTATTATAAAATTAAATTAAAAATTTGTTGCGTATTAAAACATTTGTTTAGGTATTAATAATAGATTATTATAAATTACGTATTATATTTTTTTTCCATGTGTATACACTTAAATACATCACATTTAAAACGTGTGTAACACTGTAACACAAAAGGTACAATAATTTAATATTAGATAAATAATAAATTTAAAGAAAATAAGTGGAATAATTTTAAATTATCGTTATTTTTATTAAATACAACAGTAGTTATTAAATATTTAGATAAGAGCATTAGGTGTTAAATATATTTTTATTGATTAATTAAAGAAAAAAACAATAATATAAATATAGCTAGAACAATATTAACGTATTATAATAAATGACGTAGCATTATTTATTTTATCGCATCCATTGCAAACCAAATATGCACCTAATTATTATTGATTTTACTAAAAAATTTGTATACAAATCTAAAATTCTGATGGAATATTTTTAATTAGGCACGTGTTTTTATGATAATAATAATATATATATGATATAGTTAAATTTAGATACAATAATAATAATAATAATAATAATAATATTAATAATAATAATAATAATAATAATAATAATAATAATAATAATAATTAACCGGCAATTAAAATATGTTTACAAATAATTA
Source organism: Tetraneura akinire (assembly GCA_021307375.1). Taxonomy (NCBI): domain Eukaryota; kingdom Metazoa; phylum Arthropoda; class Insecta; order Hemiptera; family Aphididae; genus Tetraneura; species Tetraneura akinire. The sequence goes on along the minus strand of JAIUCT010000009.1, from coordinate 1,518,181 downwards.
ATTTATATTATATGAGTAATAATCGCGTTATGATGATGCAACCGGTGGTCAATCAGTAAGCGTTACATAATACGTTGCCATTAAAAAAAAAAAAAAAAAAAACCTTTAACAATAATTAGCAATTATTAATACTATACATTTATACGTCCACATATTATCATATTCTAAAAATCTGTGACATAAAATTATTATATTATATAAACACGTACTTACCTACTATATTTATTTTGTTTGAACTAGTAATTATGTACAACAGCACGTGTAAAAAACATAGGTACTCACTTTTATTAGGCATATAGCATATTTATTTTTAATTAGTTATGTACGTTTATATTATTATAAGATTTTTTTTGTTGGTGTTAAATTGCATCGTAAACAATGTTATAAAGTGGTTAAGATACGAAAAACGTTTCTGTTCATAAACAAAACGAATTTAATATTATTTTACAACGTTTCACGTGTATCATATTAATTTCGTACCCTGTTAGTAATTACGATAATATTAATTAATATTATATCACTTACACGGAATAAATTACATTGTATAATTTCACGTCTTTTTGGTTATCATAATAATAATATGTCACCTACCTTGCTGTCAACACATACGTACCGATCACTTTTGATTATTGATTGGAAGGACAAATGTAAATATTTTAATAATTATTTTTATTATGTAGTTGTAGTCTATACGACGCATACCTACACGCTGTCACGCTACACGTTAATTATTCGTGAATATAACCTATTATTAATTTTTCTTTCGGAAAAGAACATTTTCGTTAAATTAAAAAAATATCAAGTCTAGTAATTATTATTAATATATTATTATATTCGAACCACCACAAGCACAATGTGACATACTCGTATTATAGTTCGGACTCGTGAAAATATAATTTTTATTTGTGTGTGTGTCTTATCAAACAGATGCCTGTAAAGTAAACTCATACCCGGTACGTTGTACGTTAATTTTTTTTTTTGTTTTGTAACAATAACATGAATAAAACGATAGACGCGAGTGTTGTTTTTTCAGCGAAAAAATTCCACAGAAATATCAATGCTTTATCTCTCATACGTTATACACATCGTACACATCGCGTGTATAATTATTATAAATTTACAATTATTTATATTAATATATTTATAACAACATAATTGTTTTATAACAAAATTAATCACATTTTTGACCGCGTTCGAAGTATGGATTTTAGTATTTTACCAATAGTCGCTACGTACCGACGAAAAAGGTTAGGAATAATAACAAGTTGGCAATAATAATAATATAATTTTGTTTAGGGATTTTTCGCTTTCGCCGAAACATCGTGTCTCACTTTAGATCGATCGGACAAAACTGAACGATTAAAAATATAAATAAAATATGATATTGAATTTTACCTGTTGACTTGTCCATGACGATTGACAAACCACTTTCCGTATTTTTCCAACGACGTTGACGTCGACGTCACGATGCGGGTAAATGTTTCGTCGTTATAATTAACGCGCGCCGTACTGCTGTAGAGGTAGACACGTCAGCACGTTTGTTTATTATATATTTAAAACGAAAAAATAAAAACATGAAATATGAATACAATTCAAAAACGTTGTTATTATCAATATTATGTCTATACCGAATCGTGTGTTCGCCTAACGTTACGCCATTTCGTACAATATAATATTATAGTATCATTCCGTGATAACTATAATATAATATTATGTAAGGTACATAATACGACAGAGACAGACTACTGAGGTACTGGTTAGATGACCGCGATGGTTGGGAGACGTTCGACCACGAACGCGTGCGTCGTTACTGTGGTAGACCGATCGGCAATATAATATATTTTATTATAATATTATGTATAACAGACATTAGAATAAATCACCAAGTCGTTCCAATGGCATCTCGTTTGTTAATCACTAATTTATTATTGTAGACTGTGTGAAAAAAAAATATAGAACTACACAATACAAAGAGATTTTATACCAAAAATAATACAAATGCGCATTATTATCTTTAGAGTGCAATTTGATACCACGGTCATTAACGCATTTTGTTATCAAAATCTCGACGGCGGCGGCCAATGGATGAATCACGAATGACGACAGAATATAGTTGTACAACTAATGATTGTTATTAAATTATTATGCATGTAATAAACTAATATTCTAATAATGATGTATAATCGTTTAATGCCCTCGATAAAATTATTATGATTTTTTTTACATCGTATAATTTAGTAAAATATTACATTATACAATTTCAACTGCGATGTTTTTATGATTGTGGATTTGTGGACATTGGTTTTTGTTGAGAATCATTTAATAGATCAAGTTAACGAATTAATAATAATATAATAATAGGTGAGTAATATATAAGTAAATATTGGTTAGCGGTAACATGAATATGATGTTCACGTGCGGACGTGCGGTTAAACGGGTCAGAATAAAAACTTGATATTATAGACTATACTTATTTTGGTATAGGCGCAGTGCATAGCATACACATAATACAATTATGATAATATGTTAATGCATTTTTATCTTGCGATTGGACTTCAGACAACGACAGACTGCCGCTGTAGTGCCGTACTTAAATAAATAATATTTTCTGTTATTGTTATCAATTTATCATGTTTTTAATAATTGTATAATTAATATAACTTCCGGTGGTTATCAAATGATAGATTACACCACTCAATATTTGATTTTTCTACTGTATTTTTTTAAAAAAAATAATTTACATATTTTCCCGATATAGTAAGTATATGTATTAGTATTATAATTGAACGTATACACATTTTTAGATGTTTCATAACAACTAAAAAAATGTATTAGTTTTACAATGATGAGCGTCATTTTTTTTGTTTTTATGTCTGAATACACTTTTACTACGTATCCGAAATAATCCATTTTTTTGCTCCCATTTTCACGAATAGCATATATTTCCGGTTGGAAAGTGGATGGTACTTTATTTAAATCATTTTTCGAATTTCTCAAAATTGACCCTATGCGATAGAAAAAACGACGAAAAACGGCGTTTTTCACGAAAACTGAAATTTCGATGAACTCGATTTCAATATTTCACGATAACTCAGGTAAAAAATTTTATTGGGTATTGACATGGATACTATATACAAGTATATGTGATAAAATTTTGGAACTGTTACGTTAATTTTCCATAGATTTTCTACGCCCTATACCCATATGACCATATTAAATTTATATTTTTAATTATATTATTATAACTGGAGAAATAATATATATATATTTTTTTAATTAAATATTGTGAACTATTTCTTTTATGTTCACTGGAAATATTAATAACCGTTTGCTGAAATTCCAAAAATTAATTATCAACGGTGAGTTATAAAAATGTTTCCTTTTAATCCTTTTATCATTGAAGAAATTAATTAAAAACGGAAATTACTAGAGATAAATAACGATGTTAAAAAATGTTAATAATAATATTTTTTTTTTTTTTTTGCGCGCGCGTGAATGAGGAATCGATTTGTTCTAATTTCCGACGAACTAAATATTATGCTCCACCGAAGTAAATAGTAATTAAAAGCATAACGTTTTTCCTAATAGAAATGTAATCAAATTTACCCAGGTGGACAATTAAATTACCATATCAAATTAATACCGTATTTCATGTGTAAATAGTAAATACGTTTCAATGGTGACAAATGACAATTAAGTTGTCGGATTCATGTTCTTTTCCACGTTTTCTTTTGACGTCTATAACGTCTATAATAATTGTTGTTATTTAGGTTAACGTTAACGCATTCACGATTTGAGTTTAAAGCACATTGTTCAGCAATTTGTCAACAACAATTGAACAATTATGGAACAAATTACACGTACAATAATGATAATTTTACCTGTATACATAATAAATAATATTATAATTTATATTATATTATGTTGTAATAATACGCATATATGTATAGTACAAGCAGGGTCGCAATTTCAGTAAAAACACTGGAGGTGCTGAAATAAAAGTAATAATGTGTAGGTATTTTCTATTTTCTATACATTTATACGAAAACATTTTGTGGGTGCTTAGCCCCCTGACCCTTTATTACGCCTATGAGTACAAGTACGAATACTGATACAAGTTTAAACGGGTTATATTAATTATTATTGATTAATGATTATCTTGCGAATTTTAAACAATATAATATCGCATCGCCAATGTAATCCATAAACGATTAAACGTAGAAAATGAAATGTATTATAATATTAAACTTAAATTTTTCTTTCGATTTTACTAAAACATAATGTACTCATATTATGAATAATAAATAGAATTATTTTGTTAAAATCACTATCAAATGAAAAATCTCTAAAAAAAATGTAGGTAAATAAAAATGTAAAAAGAAGAGCTGATACTCCTGCCACAGAGATATAGGTAAGCAAATCATAGTGTTTAATTTTTATTAGAATTTGAATGCAATAATAAACCTGCATTGCATTTAAAAAAACGATTCTGAACAAAGTTCAGTCAAATAATGTAAGTATTGATTAAAATTTTAACATTTCTTATAAATATTTAAAACGCAAAATTTTATCACACAATATGGATCATAAAGGTGCACATAATATTGTAATACATAAATGAACATTCTATACAATTTTTAAGTCTCTAAGTTCAATATAAATGCTCATAAAATCCCTTGTCACCTAAATGCCCATATGGCCATATCTGACAAAACTTCACTTAAAATAATTTTTTCAAAAATCAAATTTGGTTTATCATTTCATTCAAATTCTAATTAAAATTTAACACTATGATTTGCACACTTGTGTCCCTACGGCAGGAGTATCAGCTCTTTTAAAATATTAAAATATAATAAGAATCTATTTGAATACTTTAAATATTGATTTTATTGAAATTTCAACTTAAAAACCTATATAAAAAGAAAACTGAGTCTTGAGATTTTTCTTATAATTTGGAAATACGTTAAGATATATGTTAGTATATGCTTCAATAACATTTTCAAAAATTTTCTATTAATTTTTATTTTAAAAATATTGAAAAATAATAAGAACTTATACTTATATAGATTCTAAAATTTTCGTTGAAACTAAACTAATTGGTTATTGGTAGGTACTTTATTTAAGTTATTTCTTAAAATTACAAAAATACGGTATTTTTCACAAAAACTGAAATTTTGACGAAATCTATTTCAATATTTTAACTTGAGCAATATTGAACTTAGATAATTGAATATATATTGTAGATTAATTAGATAAATATAAAATTAGATACTATATAATAATATACGTGATAAAATTTTGAAACGATCATGTTAATTTTTTGAGAAAATATAGAACTTTTAATATTTCCTAAAAGTCTCATTTTTATCTCTATTATGTTTAATAAAATTGGCTATTTTGAGTTTTAAGATCTGAAAATTTTATTGGAGCTCTATTACATATTGCTTAACATATTTTTAGCACATTTGTGTTTTTAGCATAATAGAAAGTCTCAGAATCCATAGGATTCTTTTTATTATTTATCAATATTTTTACAATAATTATTAATAAAAAAAATTTCTTGTTCATAAACAGTATTTTATTTTTATTATATATAGGGACTACGGACATAAAAAAAATCTTAGATAACTGTGTTACTAAAAATCCTTTTTTTTTTAAAATAATTTGTATAGTAATGTTTTATAGAAACAAAAAAAAAATAATAATAAATAAAATAAAAATTAGTGTGCAGTAGCAAAATTTAAAAATTTTATGGAGACTTGGGATTTTTCTAATATTTTTATATTATGATGTTAAGTAATTTGTAAGTATATTTCAGTAAAATTGTCAAACCTTAAAACCCAAAATTCATAATTTTATCAAACATTATTATACCTACATAAAAACTAGAAATTTACGAAATATTCAAAGTTATATTTTGGAGAAAAATTAACGTAACAGTTCCAAAATTTGATCACATATATTTAATACCTTTATGAACACCCAATAAAATTTTCAAGTTTCTGAGTTCAAAACTGTCTGAGTTACGTGAAATATTGAAATCGGATTCGTTAAAATTTCAGTTTTCGTGAAAAATGCCGTTTTTTCGTCATTTTTTCTTTCGCATATGCTCAATTTTGAGAAATTCGAAAAATGACCTTTATAAAGTATCAACTACATCCACTTTCCAACCGGAAACATGTGCTGTTCGTGAAAATTGGAGTATTATTTCGGGTAGTAAAAGTGTCTTCAGACATAAAAAAAAAAGACATACATCATTGTAAAACCAATACATTTTTCACTTCGCTCAAAATTTAATATATAATCGATTATAAATAATGACGATCAATGATAAAATATTAATTTTTTTAAATTTATCTATATATTAGAAATATTACAGAGACATACTAAAATCTTTTATCTATATTATTATAATATAATTAGTTTTATTTTTCATTGTCATATAATATTATTTATATATTATATATAACTAATAAATTATTGATTTTATTAAATTGTCGATTTTTATTTGTGTTACATAATATAATAATGAATAGGTACATATTATTTTATAATTGTGTCAATTTCGACGAAATATTTATAATATAACCGAAGACCTATCTAGAAATATATTTATATAATATATATATAAATATACACAAATAAATCAAATTAATATCATATTAATATTAAATATATAAATAATTTATCTCGTTATCTTTTTAGTATATTATTCTTCGTATTATATTTCATGTTGAATGATTAAAATATTTACATATTTTATGTACCTATACTAATATTGTTTTTTATAAACTACAGTCTATACAGACTCCTTTTATTAATTTAAATTAAGAAAATTATTAATTATTAATAATTTTTATGTAGTATTATTATTATAATACATTAAAATAATATGTAGAATATGTAGATATATTTATATTTAATATTTATGCATGTATAAGTAAACTATAAGAAATTGGATAAATATCAAAAGTGAAAATGATAAAAAAGTAATAATGTAATCATAATAATTGTAGAAAATATAAATATGATTGTAAAATGTTTTATATAACATAATAACATATAATCATGCTTTAGCTTTATTACAAGTTAGTTACACAAATTTAACTTTACCGTGTACAATAATTATATTATTTATTTATTTCTATGACCAAAAATAGATGACATGCTGTCAGGCTATAATCACTTGCGTTTCGATGGAGCATAATAAAATAATGATCGATTTACAGTGTACTACTGTTGACTCGGTTACTATAATATGGCTGAGATTTTATTTACACAATAATGATTAAGTTTTTTATGGGAATTATGTTATATAAGTTATTTTACGCATAACAATAATTAATACCTTAACATTACTATATAATAATATATATGTACACATGTATAAAGCAATTTTATTTCTAATTTTATTTCTGTAGGAAAAATAATAATTTTTAGTTTTCACAGGTAAATAGTGTCGAATTATATATTTTAATGTGACATCAATTATATAATTTTTTGGAATCATCAAAATTTGTAAGACTTACTCATACACTCTATAATATTATCTATAGTATTAGAATTGAATAAATACGATGCCATTAGATATAAATATAATTAAATTCATTAATTGTATATCTGTAAATAATAACATACCTGTAATACTTTAGAATATTCTTTGTTATAAATATAACGAAAAAGAAAATGACGTATACGAGTATAAGTATGAAATTGAACATTTCTTATTATATGTTCCTTGTTAGCCGATACTTATACTACAGTATATACGTATTAGATCAATACAAATAACCAAATCGGTTATTTATTCGAGTCTTTATTTTTTTCAAGTTGAGTTATTATTATTTTGGTGTCATACCTATATTATTCACACGTATGTGTTAATGTTCCTTTGAAAAGAAAGTTCAAAGACTTACTATATTTCAAACTGCAAAGTGTTTAATTCTAGATATTATGATATAGGTATATCAGATTAGGAATCTTTAGCATAATTTACGATACATATATGCATTCTTTCTACAAGATAGTATTGTCGAAAATTTTTAAAATATTTTAAAATATATAATTTTGTGACTTTATATAGTGATTATTAATGAAAGTATAATATAAATTATTTCTTGGATTTCCGATACTTTAGAGATAAGTGTAATAATATATACTTATTTATAAATTTTAATAGAGTTCCCAAAATTACTTAAACGTTCTAAATTATTTGTTTGATTTACTAATATTGTTACCTATACTTATAATTTTATTTTTTGCACAATAATGCGTTAATAGAAAAGTAACATTTTAAATCAAACGTTTCAAATGCACACGCCTTCCAAAATATATAATGAAAATTAAACTATATTAACGTAAACAATATACAATATTTTTACAATATTAATAATATAATAATAACGTTTTAAATGTTCAAATGGGTATATTACATATTTACATGCTACATACCTGTATATTATTATATACTATATAATTTACTGATTTTGATTTAGGCTAAATGTACTGTTTTAAAATATAGAAAGATGATATTCTAAGGAAAATGTATTGTCATTGGAATTAAAATTTCTAAATTGAAACGCTATTATATGAATCAAATTAACCGCGAATATAATTGCTAGTAGATAAGTTTGAATTCTTTAAATAGGTACAAATAATATAAGAACTGTGTGATTATAATAATATTGCCATAATATGATAATATTTCACTTTATTATACGAATATTGATACCTACATTTTATTTTGGTTTTATCGGTATAGAATGAAATTATTAAAAAATATGAAACGAAAATATAAATCGAAAAAAGAAAAATAATTGAACAATTTTCGAAATTGAGCAAAATTAACACAGCAATGTGAAAATAATAAGTTATAATTTCATATAGAATATTGTATATTTTTAATAATATTGTGCTTGTTTAGGTATCAGTCATTTAATATTATAATGGCGCGAAATTTAAAAAGTGGTGAAATGATGGACAATGCGAAGGGGAAAAACATTTATATTATATACCTAGTATATATGTATACTTGTATATTACAGGAGAATATTTAGCGTGCCGGATCGATTTTGGACAATTCATTTTCACCAGTTTCCGCTTCAGAGGATTGCCACTTTACTCTAACAACGGTTTATACGACTCCTGCACGTTATCTATATCAAGGTATAGAGTTGGACCGGTAAGACGATAAATGATGAATATAATATATAAAATAGTTTACTTGGGTACGGGTTACTGTTTTATTTATACATATATAATATATATATAATGCGTATATTGTATAATCATATATGTAGGTATACTCATATAGTATATACCTACTTATTTATATTTGATTATGACTATATTGCATCATATTCAAATATAATATGCAGTATTGCAGTGTAACTCGCAGTGCAACGTATCGTTTCGCGATTTCTATAGTAAACGTATAATACCTATGTCTTTTTTCTGTACGCATAAATTTGATAAAAAAAATAATAATCGTAATGATTCTTTATTTTTAAACGCAGTTAGTACAACCGTGATATACTGCAGTTCGCGTAATGCATACATATAAAATGTTATTCGTATAATCATATTATATGTAATATGTATCTTATTATATATATTAGCCATTAGGACATACATATTACATATACATACTAATAATATGTTACATTGAATTATTGAACTATGCGAATTTTAAAAATTGTTATGATAAAGCGTTTACGGATGATTCCACTTTATCCATAAAATTATAATGCATAATTAATTCATAATGCACTATTGATCGATTATCGAACAAAATAATATATATATATATAATATATCGTACGTCTACCTCTGTTCTGAATATAATATAACCTGACCTATAACCGAGTCGATCAATAAATAGGTTAATAATATAATATAATATTTTCCGAGTATTCGATATTTGTAGATTTCTTTAAGACGTAATTTTTACGTATCTAGTATTGTTATTTTGTCCGCGGTGAAAACACTAAAACAGTTATGATTTTTCGCATATATAACGCATCACTGACTCTTGTTGTATATACAGGCACTTCCTGTTCAAAACCTCGATTTCGATTCCTTCCTATTTCCATATTGTAAAATTTATGTTACGTTTTATATTTCACATAATATATTAATATTATATTATATAGCTCGTATATTATTGCACGTCATATTTACAATTTATTATAGGTATACATTCAATATTGTAATAATTATTGTGTGAAAATTTCATTTCGACAGAAAATTTTCAAATTGTTTATAAATTGACTATATACCGCATAATGACATACGAGTATACTCGTACACGAACATAGTACAAATGAAATGATGTATTTATTTATTATATACAAAATAATAATTTATATTTTGTTACATATTAACGATAAATAATTAGAAAATTGTAATTATTGCCATAATATATACATAGTTCGGTAGCGTTGATGTGTGATATTTGCAGCGAGTGTATAATTATATACTTATACTAATTATATAGTGAATGAAGCCTAGGGACATTTATGACTAATAATATATTGATGGTATATAATGTACATACGAAACCGAAACGATTAAAATAATATTACACTGTAATAAATAATTTCTCCATACATCCTTTCCCATAATCATTACAATGTCGGACCAATGGAATTATGGATACGATTTTATTAGTTGTGTTGCAGCGTAAATACAATATTATTACTATGAATTTATAATGTACTCGATTATACTATACTATTATACAAATATATATTATTCCGCAGTTGGGCAACATGAATAGATATATCATTTTGATTTGAAATATCTTTGTGAATCCGTTCGTAATAAATTTGAAGATATATAAATATAATATATATTATACGAATATATAACAGAATTTTTTAAATTTTTTTAACTTCGAGTTCAATAACAATAACTATAATATTATAAATTTATAATGATTATAGATACTGATTAGAGTCAATAGTTTTTTATTCCTCTTTGTCACTTTTGTTTAATATAATAACAAGCCGATGATGTATACATTGTACATATTATGTGTAAAAGTGTATAAATAATAGCAAAGACAAATATAATAGATTAAAAATTCTATATAATACATTATGCATTTAAATATTTAATTACAATATCTCGAATCAGTAAGTCTACAATAAAATAAATTAAAACTATACTTTGGTTATCCGAATCAAATATATTTATCATGTATTTATTTTTTTCGAATTATTGAAATTTGAGATAACACAAGTCTATTGTAATTCTAATGCGAAGAAAAATATATTGATATTATATCTAAACCTTTAATTTAACATTAAATAATAATAAATAATAGGCATATACTCGTATGCCGTAAATTTAATTTCGTTTATAAAATCAAAATTATTATTATCCATTTATATTGATAAAAAGCGCTTAAAAATTAACATCCGTTTCAATAATAATCCAAACGGTACATGTTTAATGTTTACTGCTGATTTTTAGTTTTTTGACCATTACTTTTTGTAACTCTATTAAAACTAATATTATTGAGCGCTACCTTAGGAGTGTAATTTGCGATAAATCGTTATGACTATATGACTCATCGAGAGAAATATAAATATAACATACGTGATTTAAGAACCAAAACGGACTTTACCTGGTTATCTTAACCTAACCTGAGGTAATCTCAAGATGATATTTTCTCTCTTCAACCCGAGAAACTCGTATACTTTTACCGGAGTACCACAAACGTGTTTAGTGTTTACGATATATGCGTATTATGCCACACGCTTATAGGTAATATATTATAACACATATATAGGTATAATATATAAATACGAACGATGATTCACTGTAAATGGAATAAACTTGACCACAGATGCACGCTGCACACGGTCATAACTTGAAATTTAATTTAAATCGTTAAAAAGATGTATCAAATATTCAAATTAGGTAAATATTTAAATATTTTGAATTGAATATTATTCGTGTAAACGGTCCTAAGTATATCGCGTATTATAATCGTACCTTATAATGCAACTACATTAACTAGGTACGTCTTTAAAGTTAAACGAAGACATTTCACAGCGTGATGTATATCGCCGTTCTTATAATATATTGTACTTGTGTACACCCAATTTATAATTATTATAATATACTTACACACGATTTAAAGTATACAAGTCGACTATCAATAATATTATTTATGTCGTATACTTACTTATTTTAGTCTACGGGATAATTTCGTGTCGAAAACCAGTCTTGCGCGCGGGCGAGCGTAAAGAAATCTTAAATGTATATTATTATGCTCCTAGTGTGAATAATACTGAATATGGCGATTTTGCCAGTTCGAGAATGTTGGTCAGGTCACTTCCGTCGAGTCGGGCGAATAAAAATATAATATTATAAATCTATATAAATAATATTGTGTGTAGTGTGGGTCAAATACTACGCGATGAGATCATCGATATTGTAAGATCAGGGGCGTATTTACAGTTTTCTCGTTTATATAATACCATTGATTAAAATATAATCAATGATAATATCTGCAGTAATAGCCAATAGGATCATACGAGTATGTTTATATAATGTCTAAACTTAAACTTAAACGTATATTAAAAAAAAAAAAAGTAATAATAATAATAAATTTAATTGTACTGTCATTTTTTTTATATCTTGGACTCTAGTTTAATGCTTTCGATATTTTTTCTATATCTCAATTCTCGATCAAATAATAATTTACATATTATTATTTTATATACTATTTGAATTAACTTAATATGTGTGTTATCAGCGATCACTCGTCGAGTTTACTTCAAAGTAACATAATATATACTGTTTTATTTAGAAAATATTATATAATTTTTAATTTAATATATTTTTTGTTTCTGTAACGTTGAATTAATTTAAGTATATATAGGGAATAAATGATACACGAAATATTATTTCTATAAAAATTAAAATAGCGTATTATTATTTTTTATTTACCTTCAATGTAAATTACTTTACTAAATTACAATGTTAATCAAAATTAAAAAAATACTGATCATAAATATTATTGATCATTAGGTATTGTATAAGTAAATATATATAAAAAAAAAAAGAATATTATCTTTCATATATAATTATAACATAATATTATTATTGTTACCTCAATTACTCGTAAAAATATCATAGTAATATATATGATTTTATGTGCAGCTTGTATACAATATATATGAGATATAAGATATAAGATATAACTATTATAATACTAATGTAAACATATATTTTTTTATGTATTTATGCTTAAAACATAATTTAAAAAAATAGTTTTATTAGTTATATAATTTATAAATTTATTATATCTAAATATTGTTTGTAATTTGTATTTGTACTTATATACCGTATGTATGATGGTAAGTACGAGTATATAAGTACAAGGTACTATATAATTTACAATTACTTATATTTTTGGTAGGCACATTATCCTTATCACTATTAAACCTTGGCGTAATTTACAATTAATCGAGGTTACACTTAATACATTTAATGATTCTTAAAAGCATTATATTATACGTGATATCACTATATATCAACAATTTAAAATTTTAATAAAATATAATTTCTATAATAATTTGTTATATTATGGTTACAGATAAATTTCTTAGTAAAAACGTTTATAAATTAATATTACACTTAACAGCTGTAGTAATCATTTATATGGAATATAATTTAAATTTTGAACGGTACTATTATAATAGTACAATAAAAATATAGTTATAGGCTTTTTCAATGGAAATCTAATTTTCACAAATTATAAATTATCTATCTTTAACTTCTATCACGATATAAAATGTAGGTACTATTCTATATGTTTCAATTGAATATTCAATTGGCCGTAAAAAATAATCATTGATAAAGTGAAATCATTGCAATATTATAATATAAATATAAATCAAAGTAGTTTTATAATATTCGTATACATTATATTCGCGTGCTGCTTTTCAGATTGCACGCCCTAAAAAACAGTGATTTATGTGTTTGTTCATTTTTCTTTCTAAAACATGCAACAATATAAATTAGTGTTATTTATATTATTATTATTGCGATCGAATATAAGATGAATATTGATAATCTAATTGTGAATACATTAACTCATTCTAGATAATAATATATTCAATTTATTAATACACACAAATGTGAAATGTAATCTGCTTTAATACGAATAATAAACATATATAAATAAGGTGTTTTTCTAAAATTCAAATTCTCTTCAATCACTAATTCACAATTAAAAGCTATTTTATTACCTATTTATAATAATATTATAAAATACTAATTTGTTTATAATTTTTCTTAATGTTCATGAAACTTTAATCATTTAATTTTCTAGTGGTGTTAAAATATATTTAGTTAATTTGACAAATTTATATAATTAATATATTTTCTTATATTTCAACAATATGTATTATATAGTCTATAAACTCGTATATAATATAATAATTAATTGGATATTGAAAGTAGGTACTTCATAGATATAAAGAAGACATAGTGTTGAATTTTGATTATAATATGAATGCAGTGATAAATCATTGCATCTGAAGAAACCATTTTGAGCGAAGTTCTGTCAGATATGTGCATTTATGGTACATACTTGTTTAGGGATTTTATGGGCGTTTATATTGAACTTAGAGATTTGAAAATTGTATTCGGTGTTCATATAATAAATGTACTTAATATATGTAATTTGGAATTCTTACGTTGAAATGTAAATGAGTATCTATTTATTTTTTTATTTTTAATAAAAATGTAAAATTTTTAATAAATTAAATAAAATATTTTAATTTTAATATATATGTTATCTGATTGAACTTCGCTCAGAATCATTTTTTCGAATGCGATGATTGCTTTCAAATTTCAATCGAAATTCAAAACTATTCTCTTTACACTTGTATCCCTTTCTCCAGCAGTATCAGCTATTATTTTTCTATGATAATTAAGTACATTATTATATAACATTATATATTTCCATAAATCTCCATAAATATTACTAAGTGAAATATTAATAATTTTTGTCTTCATAACTTTAAGCTCGTATCAAATTTAATCGACATATTTTCAACTTGTTCGTCATCTTTGATATTTGAAGTATTATTCATATTTTTTTTTTTTTACATTTCATAGTGTATCTCAGATAATAAAATATTATTATAATTGAAAATGAAATTAATTACAACCGCATATTATTATGGATTTGTAATAAAAATCACAATACGTTTAAACACCATCATTCTGTTAATAATTGAAATTATGAATTTACTTTTGAATAAATTCCATATATTATATTATATTCCCCCTATGTGTAGAAAACAAAAAATATTATTACATGACACTATAATATTTACTGCGGCCAATTCCTAAATTCCACAAAAACCGCCGCGTGTACGCTTCTGAAAGACGGTTATGGAGCACGTCATTCGCGCGTCATAGCATCATGCTCATAGGTATACGTATATATAAGATATAACGAAACGCGGTGTAATACAGGGACGCCCTGAGGGGGGGGGGCCAGATGGTGCGGATGCACCACCTGAGAATTTTCTAAAAATTGTAAATTAGAGCGGTTCGTCCTGGGTAAACACGATTTTGCTAGGGAGCGGGTGACGCAATAAAAATAAATGTAGATTTTATTAATGTATTGATCTATTTGTATGATCATTGATAGTATACTATCATCTATATTCTATAGTCAATGGTATGGTTAACAATTATACAATAACAGTGTTGTTCATGATATTCTTGATTACATTACAATATTACATATTACCCCGCAATGTGCAATGCAATACAAATTGCCATGATATTACCTGTAACATCATGTTCAGTAGAAAGGTCGTTTAGGTAATATATTTTATAATTAACTTATTTTGGTCTTTCTCATGTAATTTTTCCATATTTTTTTTCTTAGCACCTTACGCCGTCTAAAAACTTGGTTGAGAAATAAAATGGGTAATGAGAGACTAAGTTTGGGACAACTTAATATACATAGAAAACGATTTGACAGCCCACAGTTTTTTGAAGAACAAATAGAAAAAACCATCAATAGATTTGCTCTCAACCCAAGGCTGCTGTCACTAATATTTGAAGAGAAGTGATAAAATATGTTTTTTAATTAATATATTTTCTCTGATTTTAATATACGAGTACAATACTACAATTGTGTTTATTAATATAATCAGTGGCGTCATGAGGCAATTTTTTTGGGGCAATTGCCCTTGATATTTTTAGGTGGGTGGTTGTTTTGGTTGTGGTCACCGTTTATACTTTTATAAATAGTATAATTCTTGTGAGTTACAAGAATAGGTTTAAACAAAATATTAATAACATCGATCATAGTTACAACTGTCAACTAAACAGCTGTGAAATTGTAGTATATATTGTGATATTTCCAGTGTTTGAATTGGAAAAAATATAGTAGGGGGACTTCAAAAAGAAATTAAAATTATACGTCCTCCCTAAAGAAATTAAAATTATACGTCCTACCTAAAGACCTAAACGCATTGAAATTTTTTGATTTCGAAAGGGTTCGCTGAAATATTTGTTAAAAACGAAGAAGTACTTCCCTCTCCCCAAATTCGAGCATTGGATATTTCTTAATTTTGTAGGTGGGTGGGTGGTTAGTTTTAATTTTTGCCCGTACAGCTAAAAAGTTCGTGACGCCACTGAATATAATATATTATTATAATATCACTATAGTTAATAATTTAATATTTTTACTAAGAAAAGTAGAAATGAATACTTCTCTGCAAAATAGATTTAATATAGGAAGGAGTGTGGGGTCTTTGCCCCCCTTCGCAGCTTGTATTCTCACTAGTTATTTTTGCACCCACTGAAATAATCTTCTGTGGGCGTTCCTGGTGTCCTGGTGTAATAACTATATTATGTAATATAGGAAAAAAAACCGAACACACGACTAAAATTGTTATTTTTCTTAAATTGGCTCGTGTTTACACGGAATATATATATAATATATTTTTATAATTTCCCCGTCTAACAGTATCACATTTCATCCGTCCGTTGAACCATAATAACGCGTACACGCGGTAATGTCGTGATGCCGTGTATTTGTCGCGGCTAAGAAGTATAATAATAAAAAAAAAAAATACGTAAACAAACGCGGTATATACTGGTATACAATAATATAGAAGTGTGGATTATATCACCGTTATGTGTTTCCCATCTGTATACAGACATTTTTTTTTTTTTTTTTTTGTAAACAAATTACGGTTAGGTTTAATTTAAGTTGTCAACGGATTACGCAAAGACGGACCTTGAAATTTGTCGAAAATAACAAAATACATGATATATACGAGTATATTATACGTATATATCGTTCCAGTCGTTTATCGTTTTTTGTTTCTCAATATTGTCGTCCGCTGCAGATAATATAGGTAATCATAATCGTACATAATAATATATATATCGATGAAAATATGATTATATGGAAATGGATACACCAAGTTTTGAGTTAATTAATCGACCAATTTCGTTGAGAAAAATTGAAAACGTTTCAAAATACTGGAAGAATAATATATATTGTTTCAAAATAAAAATTTTGAAAAATGAACGATATACGTAAGAACAATTAAACGGGTATCGGGCAAAAGTATTAGGAATTGTTTTAATATGTGAGAAAGTCGAAAATTTTTAAAAATTAACCAAAACCAAACGACATTTTAGAATTCGGTGACGAAGACACGATATAGTAAAAAATTACAATTCTGTAATAGAATTTATATTTTGTAATGAACGATTAAACTATAATGTAATGAATTACTGTTAATTATTAGAAATTTTTTAATATTAGAATTTACTTCAACGATTAATTGATAAAAATAATTTTACAATAAAAATGAGCGGAGACAAAAGAGAAAAAATTAATTAATTAGAAAAAAACAATAGGTTTAAATTAAATAAATAAGACTTTGATATAAAATTAATAATATAGAGTTAATAATTAATTCATTATTTGACGAGAGAATAGAATAATGAGTAAGAAGAATATTGTAGGAGTCGAGTCGAATAAATAAAGTAATTCCTTTAAGGGAAAAGAAGGGACAAACTACTGTATATTATATAATATTATCTACGTTCTATAATGACGACTGACGTGGGAAGCCATCGAGTCACGAGCGTGATAAACGCTAATTGTTTATTATTGTATTACGTAGACTTGGAGTATTAATAACTTATCTAATTTAGCAATGATTATTAGTTTGATCATATTATTATCACTAATATTGGTTCGTTATATATAATGACCATTGAGGCATTGACCATCGTTCGGGTACAGCGTATAGTTGCCTTATATTATTCTTATATAATCTTAAGTCTATATAGTTTTTGATATAATATTATATTGTTTCACAATAAGTTTACAAATGATTAGGTTAAATTATATACAGGCGTTATATAACATATAATTATATTAAAAATCATTAATTAAATGAAAATTTTCATCAATTTCTATGTTTTTATTCCGTGTTAATTAATAATAATAGATTTTTTTTTTTTAAAAAAAAAAACAGCAATTAAACAATTAATTTTGTGAAATTCAAAAATTTCCAAGTATCATATGACCAGTGTTATAAAATTTCAAAAATAAATGTTTAATACACGTAATTACAACAATCAGTGATTGTATATGACTATCTACCTAATTCCTATAAAAATTTATAATATTTTATCTGAATAGCGTTTTTTTGAAAATGTCGTTCACTCGTGTATCATTTTTCAATCATTCATAGGTACTTACATAGGTAACCTTACGTAGGTAATTCTATATTCACTAGGAACTAAGAAATTATGTCGTCTCAATATCGCTGATATTAAATATCAATGTGATCAATAAAATTTGTATCAATATTATTATTATGAAATGAAAGTGATTTGACGTTTTGCAGTTTGTTTACCTAATTAATATAAAATCGTACAAATTAAAATAAATAAATAAATTATTTAGATTATTTTTTTTTTTTTTTAGTATGTATAATTAATACAAATTGAAGGTCAACGAAGATTAAAATAAATGAAATAATTATTACTAATTTATTATTCTCTACTCATTATAATAATATATTATAATATGCATATTATATATCAATTGCAGACCACTTCGCGCATGGCCATCGGATATGGAATATAGGTGTCAGGTACATACATTTTTACTTTTAATATACAAATCAATGGTTTTTGAAGAAAATATAAATCTTCTCGAATGACATTGAACGGAAAATTATTGACATCGCATAATATTATTATACTAAAGTCCCCTCCTTTTTTTTATCTTATTTATTTTATTACATATAGGTACTCATATCATTCGCGTGTAATTCGTAGTTATAAATTAATTTAAATAACCAGCAAACATTACATATAATGTAATATATATGTACGACGTATATTTTATAATAATATTATGATTGTGCGCAGTGTTTTAATAATAATAATAAATAATAATAATATTGACGTAATCATTTTACTCGGTACAATAATATAATACGAGCTATATCGCCAAGAAATCTGATCGTTTCACAATAAAAATCTGCGTTTATAATTATTATAAATATTATATATATAATTGTGTTTAGGTTAAAATATCGCGAAACGGTCAAAAATGGATTAGAAGATTATCATTATACGATTAAATTATAATATTATTATAGTACCTAATAAAAAATATTTAAACGTATAATATAATAATAATATTATTATTTATTATCACAATAAAATATGACAATGAATATCATGACGTAGGTATAATAATATGTTTTGTTCGACTTATTTACGAATTTACGATCGTCGTTTTTTGATGTGTGTTATCGTATCACGTTTTGGTAATTTTTATTTTTCGTATCAAAATTCACAATTAGCTCATTTACATTGTGTTGATATATATATATATAACAGCACTCTGAAATTAAATCTCTATAATATGACTTGTTTATGTAATTTGTTTGTGGATTTGAGTGGGATTTTTTTAGTTATCACTATATAATATTTCGCTGTAACTTTGTTTTTTTTTTTTTTGTATTATTTAAACTATTGGATAAAATAATATTAATTATTTCATCACTCGCGTCTTATAAATGATAATAATAAATATTAAACGATAGAACGACGTGCGTTATATATTATGTAGTATTGTAGTATTGTGTAGTTGTAGTCTTATAGTTATTAAATGTAGTCATCGGGTTAGATTTTCTCTCTGACAAAATGATAAGTCGAGAATATCGCGATGTTCTTATTTATTTGGACAGGGATACCGTTGAAACATTTATTTTTTTTAATAACGATTTGTTATTTCAAATGTTTTATAATTTATTTCCGTCGTATATTACGAGAATAATATTATATTTGCAGGAATTTCGTTGTATTTCGTGTAGGCTATGCGGTCGTGTCGCGAAAGATGCGTTTGTACGACCATTGTGCATTTTAAAGATCATATTTCATCGTGTTTTGCCTCGGAACAATATTTTTAAATAATAAATTCGTCCTTTTTTTTTAAAAAAAAAAGAAAAAGAAAAAAAGGAGATTGTTGACAAACCATTCGTTGTTTTGCCTACACGTTACTCCTTGTAACGTACGTTTTTAGTTGGGCCTAGTAGGTTGAAAATCGAAAACACATATCGTATGTTTCACAGACAATTTACGGTTTTACACTGTACGTATGTATTATATACCTGTACATTGTTTTGAGTCGTGAAATAATATTGAAATATGCGCAAACACACAAACAATTATACGTCTTTTAAAATGCAATCGTACGAATACTTCCTTGCCCCTTATTAGGTTTAAACTTTAAACATATTATCTTATTTGCGAATATTTCATTATTCGTGTTTTATATAATGACCTACATTTTATTATTATTTTAATTTTAATTTTAAATTTTAATTCAACAAACATTAATTACGATTTGTTTCGCCTTAATTAGGCATATTATGCTTAATATGCCATGTATAAAAAAAAAAAATAAAAATAAAAAAAAAATAAATAAATATAATAATTATTATTATTGTGTACTGTATAAAATTATAAATACACGTATGGTTTGTATGACGAATGTTTATATTCATTCAAATAATAATAATTTAGAAATGAAACACCGAAAATAATCCGTGCGGAATTTAAAAAATATCGTGTTTATAATGACTAAAACGTTTATAATAATTTGAATATGACTAAATAGTGTTTTAAACGCGTAATATTATATAGGCTATTAGGCTAATATTTATATCTATTTAAGGTATATTACCTAATTTATAATAAACTATATTGAAACAATTTGTTTTAATTCGTTTCGTTTGTGATATATTATATAATAACAATCATTAGTTAATTACGAATAATTGTTTGACACGTCCTAGTTTTGAGATTTTCGTATGAATTTAAATAAAAATAATAATACACTTATAATATCACAAGAAATATACTTTATCGTCTTACTTTTACTACATAATATATTATTATGTCTTATTATAGTTATTCTTATTCGTTTCTTTATAATATATAGTCATGTAGATTTTAACTTTTGATTCGCACGAGACGCATCATATAATATTATATGCTAACAAAATGCATTTTTAAAGTTATCTTTAATATCAATTATTCTTATGTTCACCTTTTTATAAATCATTACAGTTAATTATATGTTACCTATGATCCTATGCAATACGATTTGCATAAATTTGAATATTCGTATATATAGCCGTCGGTATAATATATTCGGTTTTATTGGTAAAATCATAAATTATGATTCATAATATTATGAAGCCCATCGATATTTATAAGATTTAGAATAATGTTATTCATTTTTAATACATACAATAATCATATCTATTGAATGTGTATTTTCGGTAATTTATAAATTATGACAATATATACATGACATTCTCTTCGTATAATACGAGTATAATCGTTTAACCATATAATATATGCTATAAATCTATTATGCTTATGTAGAAACATTACAAATTCATTATATTTATTTATTTTTATAATATTTTTACGTAATTCTTATCTCTTTTTTATGTTTAAGAAAATATTTTATACCTCATAGGTATACTTTTAAAATTATGTACATTAAAATTAAATCATCTGAAATATTTTTTAAAATACATAATTTTCAATATGGAAGTGGAAATATTACATTTTTTTTTAGAAAAACCATACAATATGTATTTTATATAAAAAAAATGTCATTGTTATAGATAACATTTTCCGCCCAGTGTGTCTTCTAAACAATATTCTGGTATCCAATAATTATATTATATGACTGTATGGACATATCTATTTTTAAATTTTAATCAAATATCCACACGTTATTTTTACAGTGAACGGTTAGATCAGAACAATTTTGCAAATCTTATACAGTTGAGTATAATCAGTATCGTATATCGTATCATACAAAAATACATAATAAATATTTAAAGTGTTCTTGTGTGGAAACGGATCTAGAAATTATTCAAGGGAATTATTGGATTTATAGTATTTCAGGCATGAAGAAAGATAAACCATACACTCCGAATTTTTTCGAAACGTTTTGAATTATTAGAGATATGAATGAAAAATAAAAATGACTGCATTATATAATATTACGAATTTACGAGTACTATCGGTTAGTATAATATAGGATTAAATTATTTATATATTATATTATATTTTATATATATATTATATAGTATTATTCCTGTATATACATTTCACATATCACATGCCTCTGTTTACATAGGTAACCTAACAAATGTGTATTATAAATTATAATGAACACGCGTCGCATAAAATCAAAAGTGAAGTCATGAGTGTAAATATCAACAATGTACCTAAATACGAAATTGGTCGTACCCAGCAATCGGCGTAACGGACAATACCCGAGTGCGTATAATATTATAAATTACAATTATTCGCCGATTTCGGCCCTGAAACTCGGTAGATCCTATTAATAATCGAAACCAGTAATTTCCGGTATCGTACACCTAACGGCTAAAATATAACGATAATAATATACGAGTTATTGTTCTGTTAACAATAAATTGCTATATCAAATACGAGTAAACGCATAAATTAAATGTAAAAACCGAAAGTTAAATAAATTTTCGTTAATAAATTTTATACGAAAATTTACCGTATTACGTAATAATAATTAATAATATACGATAGGAATTAATTCATTTTAAATTCTGAGCGAAGCGAAGAATGTATTGGTTTTACAATGATGTGTGATTATTTTTTGTTTTTTTTTTTTTATGTCTGTGTACAAAAATACTACCCGAAAGAATGCTCCGATTTTCACGAATAGGGTATGTTTCCGATAGAAAAATGGATGTAGTTAGTACTTTACTTAGGTCATTTTTTGAATTTCTCAAAATTGACGCTATGCGGTAGAAAAAACGGCGAAAAATTGACGAAAAAACTGCATTTTTCGCGAAAAATGAAATTTCGACGAATTCGATTTCTATATTTCACGATAACTCAGGCAATTTTTAAGATAGATACCTGAAATTTTTTTTGGATGTTCACATAGCTACTATATATATGTGGTACAATTTTGGAACCGTTACATTAATTTTTCTCCAAAATATAGGACTTTGAATATTTCGTAAAATTCACGTTTTTACGTATATAATGTGTGATAAAATTGTCAATTTTGGGTATTTTAGTCTGAAAATTTTACTGAAGTATACTTACATATTACTTAACATCATACTAAAATATT
>JAIUCT010000009.1:1464357-1494350 GCA_021307375.1 Tetraneura akinire | reverse complement strand
TGATATTTTTAGGAAAACGAAAATTTTAGAATCCATACATATAAATAAATATTCTGAAAACACTTTTACTACCCGAAATAATGCTTCGATTTTCACGAATAGAGAGTTTCAGATGTAAAAGTGGATGTAGATGGTACTTTATTTAGGTCATTTTTCGAATTTCTCAAAATTGACTATAAGCGGTAGAAAAAACTTCGAAAAAATGACGAAAAAACGGCATTTTTCACGAAAAATTAAATTTTGACGAATTAAATTTCTATATTTCACGATAACTCGGGCAATTTTTAAGTTAGAGACTTGAAAATTTTTTTGGGTGTTCACATAGCTATTATATATATGTGGTAAAATTTGGGAACCGTTTTTTAAATTTTTTTACTAAATATAGGACTTCGAATATTTCGTAAATTTATCGTTTTTACGTATATAATGTTTGATAAAATTGGTAATTTTTGGTATTAGGGTCTGAAAATTTTACTGAAGTATACTTACATATTACTTAACATCATACTAAAATATTAGAAAAATCCCTAATCTCAATTTTTTTTTATAGCTGTTTTAAATTGATATTTTTAGTTCAAACGAAAATTATAATCTGACTGAACTTCGCTCAGAATCGTTTTTTCGAATGCAATGGTTTATCATTGCATTCAAATTCTAAGTAAAATTAAACGCTATGATCCGCACACCTGTATCCTGTGCGGCAGGAGTATCAGCTCTTTTTAAAATTAATTATAATCATTTTGTTCACACTACCAGAATTTAATTTTTTTATTACAAATAGAAATATCTGTTCTCATGTGTTCTTATGTAAATATTTTACCGCATTACCGGTCAATATTTACCGACCAAAAAAAAAATGTCTTTATACTTTTTTCGCTTTGTTTTGGGTAAAAAGTCATCGTTCATCATACAAGTATAGTTTGTACTGCAGGTGTATTATATAGTTTTTGGTTCTCCAGTGAAATTAATTTTAAATGTTTAACAATTTATTATATTCGATTAATAAAGATTTATTAAAGAGTAAGGTATAGCGTTAAAATGTATTTGAGAGAAGAGGCAAATGACATTTTTCGCCTAATCGTGCGCAATATGGAAAAAGTAATATATTATCATTCGTGTACGAACCAAAATGACGAAAGTACAGACAAGTTTAAAAGTTGCGTAATGATACAATTTCCTGTATGGCTAAATGTAGTAAATAATTGTAAAGTCTTTTATTATAATTTGTATTTATTTATTTTTATTATTATTTATTTATTTTTTTGAAATATATATATATAACATTGTCAAATCTAGAAAAAGAGAGTTTCTTTAAAATGCGGTTTCGAAGGTGAAAGTCTTATCTGTGGAAAGTAGTATAATATATATAATATATTGTAGGTAACGTAAATAATACTTAAATGCGTAGGTATTATTATCGTTGACTTTAAAAGCCGATGATTGCTAATGAAACTGCAGAAACATAAATATTATTTAAAATTTAAACGACTTTTAATCCGTTTAACTTTCGATTGTTTTGCAAAATTTATACGATTATAATATTATAATTATGATAATATTTTAGTAAAAGTGTTTTATACTATAGAAAAAATACAAAAATTATTATAAGTGCTACCTATGTTATATATTATTAAATATTTATGGTATAGATGATGTGGATTTTGATAATTTTCCAAGAAACTTTGTATAAATTTTGTAAAATAATAATTTAGTTTTAAAAAAATAGCAATTCCCCATTTTTTTTTTTTTAAATAAGTTTTTTATTTCATTTTTATATAAATTTATTATTAAATGATATTTTATTTTTACATTGTCCATGTCTTTACTCCTCGTGTATATTGATATTTTTCTTTTTTTTAAAAAAAATTCAGATTTATTTGACGTTATTTATAGGAAAATAAGCGTGAAACTAAAATATTATATTATACGTTAAGACGATCAATATAATATTATTAAAAGATAGTTAAGTTAGGTTAGGTTAGAATAATTTCTATCGTTTTTGTATAACATTTTTAACGTTCCATCAATATATTATAATACAACAGAATATAACAGCGTGTAAAAAAAGGTTTATTTTTAAAACGCGAGAACCGTATGCGGTAGTAGGCATTAAAAAAAAAAAAAAAAAAATGTAACGACTAACAACTGTAGACTGTAAATATTATTGGGTTTTGGTCGTCCGATGGCATATAATTAGGTACAATCGTTTTTTTTTTTTTTTTTTTTTTTTTTGCAGGTTATAATATAATCTAACAGTGGTATATTTTCTTCTTTTTTTCTTAAAAAAAAAAAAATATATTTCGTGATGAAGATAGACGGGAAGACGCGTATAAAAATTTACAGGACGAAAACAATCTCGTTTTACTCGAATCGTTCAAAACTACATAATAATATTTTGCTTAACCTTATTAAATTGAAAAAAAATATGTTATTCTAAAAGATCGAACGCCCTGTATGTACATATTACGAGTATATTGGAGTATCTCGCTGCATCTTCGACTTGTTTTCCAGCTCGTTAAAAAAAAAAAAGTATAGTCCGTCGACCCCGCGAAGATATGGAAGAGATATGGAAGAGAATAATATATATATAACGTGTTTACTGTTTAGACATTAAGTATATTATACGTATAATGTCCTGAAGTTATATTTGGACCGCACAACAGTGCGCAGGCGCATAATATTTTTAAGTATTCGTATAATATGTCTATATATAATATAATCGTATAGTTTGAATTTGTATTATTGTGTGGCAACCTGCAGCCGCTCGTTATGGACCAGAGAGTAAAAATTATTATACGCTAGCCGTTTAAAATTTGAAGAAAAAATAAAAATAAAAATAGTATAATAATTATTCATGAAAAAAGAAAATTATCTCTTATTATTTACGACGAGTGTATACCTAACATATTATATGAAGAGGAAGAAGAAGGACATCATCACACGACTATAATATTTAGGTATCTGTTATACACACGTCAAGAAGATAAGTCAAATATCGGAATGTACTCGAATAATATATTTTTATAAAATTATAATATCGCATGCTATAAACTGATTTATTGAATATTTGAATCGCTGAACGTCACATTATATAATATAAATATATAATATATAGATAGTCGTGGTGTTATAATATAATTCCAAGTCGACATTTTATGCCTCAGGATTTCACAGTTTTTCCTGTGAAAAAATAAAAATATATATATATATATTTACGAATATTATTTTTCGTTCCCAGAAGGAAATATAAAAAAATCCTCAATGGAATTCAACGTAGGTATTACCTTATACGTATATAGATATAATAATCGTATTTTCGTATATTTTATATACGACGCGTTCCCAACAGTTATCTAAATCTATAAACCATTATTTTATCATTGAATTTACATATTATTATTATCGGTAAATAAATACGTTAAAGATTTTTTTACATTTTTTATTGTTATATATTGTAATAATATAAGTATACATATATAGTACACGGTATTCAAATCTATATCGATAAAAAATCTAAAAGAACATGCACACGCATTGCATATTTTCACACGTAAAATCAAATTTTATTTTATTTTTTGCCATCTTCTAGATGCATAGTATTGAGTATGAGATTATTGAAAATTACAATATATTTATATATATAATTTTCGTGAATTTTAAAATATTGGCCAAAAATATGAAATATTAACGACTATAATAATAATATTATTTTTTTCCATGCGATATATTTTTAACGTGTTTCTTTCTTTCTTTTTTTTTTTTTTTACTTGCCAATTATAAATTAAGTATTTCTCTGCAAAAAGTAAAATATAATTATGCATACATTTTCTTATTATACCAAGAAAATAATTACTATTGTTAGATTTTATTTTAATAAAACTATATGAACAATTATATTAAAATTTCATTTATGGATTTGTATAATGTAAATTAAATTTTTCAAACGTCTTTTAAAATTATTCAATTTTGCCGTCCGAAATTCAATCATATAAACTTCATTTTCACACAGAACGTTCAAATGTTCACTTCAATATATTTCTATATAATATAGTACATATATTATTATAGACGACAATATTTAAAAAAGTACAAATTAACATTTTCCGGTAATTAAAATTTTCCGGATTCTTGTGCGTTTATAAAAATATAAAATACTCATTTATACCATATAGGTTATTAGGTTATTATAAACAATTTTCGTGCAGAGAAAATGACTTTTGTAAAATATTTAAAATTTTTAATTTGCGATTATCTTTATTGGTCAAGAATTCTTTAAAATTTATTTAACCATTAAATATTGATAAAAAATATAATTAACTATATATCTTATGTCCAGTAATTTTTAGTATGTAAATAACTTGTATTTTTTAAAATAAATCCATAATGAAAATGTGATTTATCGATTTTAATTTATAAGAACGTCACAATAGTAATAAATATAATATATTATTAATGTAATTACTTTGTATACATTACAATTAAAGCTATTAATTAATTAACGTATATTTAATTATAATTTATAATTATATTGTTTATTATAATTCCATTATGTATAAATGACGATTATTCGAATGGAAATAAAGTGTAAAAAAAAAAAAATACTATTTGGATTATAATTTTAATTATAGTTTTTTAACGATTTTATTGTATTTTAAAACAAAACAAAATCTTTGTTAAATAACAATTTATTCGTTTTTAATACCACATCAAATCGGTTCTATGTAATGCAATTTAATGCGGTCATTCGACAAATGGAAAACTATCCAACAATAATATTTACAGTAATGTCTAATTATAACAATTTATAATTTTATATGTATCTATTTATTTATTTTAGATTAATATTGAAAAAAATAAAAATGGATTAAAAAATTGTGAAATGACCAATTATTTAAAAAAAATCGTGATGTATAATAATATTTACGTATTAAATATAAATTAATTAATCATTAGTATTATAAATGTATAATATTGTATCAATCTGTCATTTAGTATGGTACCCTGATAATTTTGGAAAATTGGTGTTTAATAATAAAAAATATATTATAAGCATCGCTTTAAATCATTATAATATGAACGATATATTTTGTGTAATAATTAATTGGTTTTCTTACGTCTTACGTCGTATAACATAAAAAAATTGTGATTTAATGGATGAGTAAAAAAATACAGGAATGGCGGGAATAATTTTTTTTTTATTTGCGAAACGATATTCACTCGTATTGTAAATCCGGTCTTATAATAATACTAATAATCCAAAGACGACCTACGAATGAAATAACGGTTTATACCTGGTATGGCGGTTATGTCGAACGTTATTTAAAGGGTCAATCTTTCATCTCGTGTGTATATTACACATAATAATAGTATTATATTATAGTGTGTGCACTGTAATAATAATATACAAATCCTGTTGGCAAAGTCATCGTCATCGGCGGCGGCGGCGACGACATTCCAGCAGAACTCATGCGTCTCTTCCGGCCGCCGCCGCGAGAAGCTCATCGGATGTCTTAAGAGAAAAAAAAATACGCTATCGTATTATTACATCATCGCGCATAACGGAAAATGCATAATAATTTTCGTTGTTTTCACGGCTATTTTTGTCGTGATATTTTTATTATCGAACGGTGGATATCGTTTAATAATAATATTCAATCATTGACATCATAACGAAATGTAAATAATTAAAAAAGAAGAAAAAATGCGATTTTAATTTATCCAAATGAAATGTTTCGTGATTTTTCTTTTACGGTCGGTCGTACGCATTTATATTATTATTATCGTAATACGTATTAAAACATTATATGGAAATCGGGACAAGTTTACTCTATACACACACTATTACAATTTACAATACTTTCGTGAATTTTATTTTCGATTTTTGATTTTTTTCTTTAGGACGTATGAAAAATAAATTTATACGGAATAAAATCTGCTCTTTAATGTAATATTTATTAGGTAGTTTATTACGTTTTTATAATTATAATCTATTCGTATTTAATTCGGAATTTCAGATATAAATACTTATTAGTTATTACTTTGACTGCGAGAGAGAAAACCACGCGTGCCAAATATACATTAAAAATTTAGTCTTTTATATATTATTTATATAATGAGTGCGTCGTTGTTTACATAATATTATTATCACACGTCTAAATGATGAAAACGCCAGCGAGAAAATGAATACAGCGTTTAATATTATATTATTATCAAACGTCATTTCGTAAATAAATTAAATAACTAATAAAAATTATTCGTTCGTACGCGTTATACAGTTGGAATTATAATATATAATACGTGTTACATCTTACATGCTTAACGCGCAATATTTATAAATTATTATCGCCTATCGGTATACGAATCCAACTCGCACTTTATAATAATATTTGCAGGAGTTCACATTGAAACATTACGATTTATTGTATTCGACCTATGTACGATAGTATGCGATTTGTAATAAATTATAAAAATTCGTCTCGGGTTTAGACAAAAAAAAAAAAAAAAAAAAAAAAAAGTAGCTACGTATTATTTTGCGCTTAAAACAGGATAAAATAATAATTGGAAATATTATAAAAAATAACAGACCCCACCCCCTTTCCCCTATTATATTATAGAAAAACATATTTTATGTATACTTAGTATTATTATAACAATCTACAGTCATTATTTTCTGTAGGTATTAATTTTACTAAAAAAAAACGTTATCAATTTATCGTTATCGTAACTCGAGAGTATAAAAATATATTTAGATTCTTAACCCGAAGTTAACCTAACTTAACTTAATGCGTTCGTTTTACAATGTGCGTCTTTTTTTTATGTACATACACTTTTTCTGTCTAAATCAATGCTCCGATTTTATCACGAATAGCGTATAGGGTTTTGATTTTTTTTCAAACATTAATTATTTATTTCTATTTTCAGTTATTATGAACGATGGGTATTAATGTATTATAAATTATGCATAAAAAAGTATACTATCAGATCCGAGAAACGTCGGTATGTGTCAAAATATTAAAATTAAAATTACCTTTTGAAGTTTATTATTAATTATATTCGTATACATTTTTATTGAATTACATTAAATAGTATATTTGATTTTGATCTCTGCAGGCGTGGTTCAATGTCAAATTTATAACGACTTAAACAACACGAGTCGTTGATCTTACAGATGAGAAATAAATAACGCATAGGTAGTTCCAGTTATATAAACTATATTTTTAAAATTACAAGCGAACGTACTATAATAGAATGACTGATAAATAATTACTTAAATTTTTAATAAAGACGCGGTTGACCGCCACACTATTTTTAATTCTTTCAATTTTTCAAAACATAACCTATAACCATTCCGATATTTCCACATAAACAGCTAGTAATAATAATTTTATTCCAATCCATGAGAATTTTAATCGATTGATATTCGAGTGATACCTTACATAATAATGATAAAAAATTATAGTCACATCGGAATTCATCGATATTTAGCTAAAACTATACTAAATTTAAATTTTCTTTGTCCGTTAAGAATATCTTATAGACTCTTTTTTCCAAGTTTGAACCGATGATTTGGAGGGGACCGCTTTCGCATTACTCCCTCCGAAATTCTTATAGACTTGTATAGTTGTATAGTAGGTACCTAAATCATAAAACGTTAAGTTTATTTTAAAATGTTTGTATAAACGATCTTATAATAACATTATAATATTATGATCGTATGGTTTTTGTGTAAGTATATAAAAATAAATAATTTATATTTAATATATAAATAATATATATATACAAAATGGCCGCAGAAAAGAGTTATGTATATATAATACGAAACTCAAAACAAAAAACAAATAGTTTTTTTTTCGCGAACGGTAGCTAAAAACGAGCGATAGTTTGTCGGAATATGTGTCGGTCGATGAGGAAATGCCAATATCGTCCTTGAACCATTTCCGCGTTTAAATTGCATTTGACGCTACAATGTATAATAATATACCGAATCATACGTTGAACTCGTTTTGTTCAGGAAACAAACACACTGTAATGAAAGATATAATACCTATAGTTATATACATTATTATTATTATTAAAATGTTATGATTTTATTGGTCTGTTGAACTTTCGCGTAGGTATTTTTTTAATCTCGATATTGCGATGGAGTTTATGTGTATACAGAGTGATATCTATCTGTTCTATCATTCATCTATCTATCTAATATCTATCTATCTATCTGTTCCGAACATTTCTACGACGCGAAAATCTATAATCCTCCTGTACTTATTTAAAGATACGAATTAAAGTATAGGTACACTTACTAAAAATTCGGAGAAAAAAACAATTCATAAGTTATATTTGTGTGTCACATTTATCCCGGGGAAGAGGGAGCAAGTGATCCTGCTTACCATCCCCTAAGGGCGTCCACGAGCAAGAACTAAAAAACATGTGTGCAGATTACCTCGAATTCAAAGTTTCAAAAACTTGTTTTCTTACATAAAATGTATTTATTATCGCTTTCAATGATATAATAAAACATACCTATAAATAATATTGCGTATCGTGGTGTTTATCCAATATTGACGTCAGTTACACGTTAAGAATATCAAATGAATGGCAAACGATTTTCTAGTGTACAATTTTTACATTTTTAATACGAATTCACAAATTAAAATATAATTATAACCTAACCTAACCCGATTGGCTGAAAATATTAATATTAATAATAATAATAGGTAATTATTATTATTATTAGGATAATTAATTAAATTTAATATTTTCAATTCGTACGTCTGATTATGTTACGCGTTACGTATTGCGTTGTGATTTGTACGAACGCGTTTCAATAATAAGTTATGTTTCACTTTTGATAATTGGGTTGAAGCTCACTAACGTCGTTGTTATAGACAACCAGTGAAACCAACCACAGAATGGATATAATTATTTAACAATTGATTTTAAGAAGTAATAATAACAGTTTGCTTTAAAAGTCAATACGTTTAACGCGTGACCAACACTGCAGACAACATTAAAATAACATCCGATATATTATATAGGCCCGATGAATCGATTTCCAGAAGGTCTTCTTTAATATTATACTCGTAGGTATATGTTATAATTATTCCTATTAATTAATAATAATATTAATAATTTAATTAATATTAATGTAAAATATATTATACGTGTGATCTTACAAAACGTTCTATTAGAATATTAAAATATTATCGTACAATTTATAATAAATTATGCGTATATAAAACACGCGTTTAATTATTTGTTTCTTTCGCTAATAATATTATAATAATATGTTGATGATATAATTATAATATATTTGTCCAATGATAAATGAAGACGTGATTAATTACTGTGACTTATCACTTATGATGTTTTCTTCCGTTTCTAGAAACATTTTTTCTCATTTTTTAACGTCATAAGGACGCATATTATGTAGAAATATAATGTTCAATATACGTGTTTTTACAGCAAAGTTAATCACGAATGAAATAAATAACGATTTTTTTTTTTTTTTAACAAATTATTAGGTATGTATAATTTTTTTCAAATTTACAAATTTAACCACGTGTTATTAATATATATAAATAATTTTACGTCATAAAATAATAATTAATAATATTTATTTATTTACTCAGACATCTTGATCTTGATAAGTTAGACCTTAAACGTAATAAATACCTAATTTATATTTTGTATATTTTTACCTAATTATTAATATTATAATATTTTTAATTACCATTTGCGAGCAATTTAAAATTTTATACTTTTTGACCTTCATGTATTAATTTTTAAGTATTATAGTATAGTTATTAATTTATTATTATCAGTATTAGTTTTTAAGTACAATTATCTATATAAAACTATTTTCTAAAGGTTTTATGCAATATTTTTGAAATAAATATTTACCTAATTAGTCCATTATGTATACAATAATTATAATGAGTACGAGAGTATATATTGTATATGCATATCGATGACGTTTTAATATTTTGTCTATAATCATTTCAGTCTGAAATCATTTTATGTTCAATTATATGAACATAATATCACTTAAAATAATTTTTTTTTTGTATTTTTCAGTAACAAATACAATATAATACAGTAAAATCCTAAAACATATTATAAAATAGTATAAAACGCGTTTATTATACCTACTATTATATACCCGTATATTATCATCTATAGCTGACGCTGAGAGATATAACACAATTTTAAAATATTATTTTACTGTTATTATATAAGATAAGATAAACTTTTAACATAATATAAATCTAACTATTTATAATTTTTCACAGATGAGTAATTTGTATTTATTTAATTTTTAATTATATGTATATAAATTGGATTTTTTTAGTGGAAAATATATGAATATAATATGGAGGATTAAGTCGAAATATTAAAATAATATTTTTAAATATATAACTATTTAATGTTAGGTAAATTTTAGTAAGTAAGTCGTGTGTAAATCGCAAATATAATTATTTGGGTACAAATACCACTATAGTAAACAAGTCTTTTTTTTAATTTAAAAAAATTAAAACGTATATTTTTATTATTTATAAAAATATATGATTTTTTACCGATACGAAATTTACCAAAACATATAATGACGTCTACAATACAAACATGAAAAAAAATCTTAATCCAACGAAAATTTTGCGCCCTAGGCCAAGGACCACGTGGCCTATGCATAAATCCACTTCTGCGTGTAGTTTTAAAAATAATAATCTAAAATATTTTTTCTCTGTGTAGGTCTGTCCGATATAATCTTTTTATGTAGTTTCATGTTATTCAACTAATCATAATTGCTATTCTGGCATGTTACTCTTCTGTATATTATGTACCTACTATATATTTTTTTATTCTGCGAGTGAACGAAAATGAAAAAAAAATGTTTATTGCACACCGATATTATTGGTAATTTGACGAGTTTTATCTATTGGTAAACATTATATCGCACGAGTATACCAACTTCCAAGGACAATATGTTTTATTTTTTTTATGTTCATAGCATTCAATGGAATCCTTTATAAGACAATAACACAATGTATACAATTGTTAGAGACTTCACGTGTCTCACGCGATGACGTTGATGAAATTCAACGTGTGTAGCGTTCGGATGTTCAAAAATTATACATCCAATGACGTATATTTAATAGGTACGATAATAAAAATGGTACTTGAATGAGACGGTCGCAGTTTCATTGAAAAATGTCTTGTAAATTCTACCCATCTATCGACGTAACATTATAAGAATAGGACGTAAACGTTATTGCGAAATTATTCAAAATATATACTATTACTTAATAGTATTGATAATTCCATTAAGTGTTTAAAAAATGACCAGTTATCGTTATCATATTATGAATATGATAATTCCATCAACCGTACGTATACACAAAATTGAAAATATTATAATTATCTACGTTAAAAATGAATAATATTGTGAAATATGAGCATAAAAATTTATATTTCAATATTAATTGTAATTAAGTATTCGACATATGCATTAGATAAGAAGAACGTAAAATAATTAATATTAAATAATTATGTATTAATAAAACTGTATATTATGGTATTCGCCAAGAGAAAAAATTATTTGGTTAATTAACTTTAATAATTTTGTTACTTTAAAATTTACTTAAAGTTATTATAAATTATTTTTATTCATAAAGGATATGTTTAATAATTTAATTAATTTTTCATAATTTCCATATAAAATATATATATATATTATTAAAGTAATAAAATTTAATTAAATATCATTTATCATCAATATATGTATTAAAATTAATTATTTTATAATAAATGTGTTCATTTTAATGAATATATTTCATGAGATCGTAAATTATGATCGAATCTGTTCACATTTATAATAATATGGTTTCCATATTGATAATAAGATATTGCAGTTTTTTTTTTTGAATATGATAAATAATTTAAAAACGAACGTATTTTATGTAAAAATTAACCAAACGTGTTAAATGCAAAATTTACAAAATGGAAAATTATATATTAAACATGTAATTGATCGATTAATAATAACATTATTACAGTTTAACATCGGTTTAGGCCATATAAAATATAAAATATTTAATTTAAATAGATTAAAATCTGCAGCAGTCGGAATAATATTTTTATTTATTATGATTTTTAGCGAAAAAAATAAATAAAAATTCGACGCGCTATTACGGTGTAATCACTACGGTTTTGTACGTATTCAATTTTTATTTGCATTAATTATTGTTTATATGATTATTTTTAGGTAAATATTAAGTTTTTTTTTTTTAAAAAAAATCGATTACGAGTTTCGTATAATAATTATTAATAAAATAAATAGTTTATACGCAAAGACGAAAAATAAAATTTATAAAAATAATATCTTAAAACGAAATTGTTTTCGACGTTTTTTTTTTTTTTTTTAATAATATACACATCGCACGTTTGATCGTAGGTTCCTAATTTAAGTTGAATTTGTAGAATGCTCACAGACTTTCCACAAACATGCGTGTACCATGTGGTTCAAGTGTACACGTCTAACGATACTCGTAAATGTTAAAAGTCACAGCTCACAACGCAACAACACTGCTGTAGCAATGACAAATCTGTTATTTTTTTTTTTTTATTTATTTCGTCATGATAATAATAAATAAAAATACAGATTCAGCTGTATATCGTCGCATGCGGCTATTTTGTTTTTTGTTTTTTTTTTCGTCACTCAATATCAAATAAAAAAATGGATGAAAAAAAAAAAATTAGTATATAATACCTACATAAAAAACAGGACGAAATGTGTGGCATCGACAAGAATATAACGCGCGTAATTATAATTTATCATTTATGAATAATTTCACACGCGTATATTGTTTTCATATTGAACACTGTATCCTTCGCGAATACTTATTCCATTATTAATATTTTCGGCGTATCATTGTAAATACGTTTGTATTTGACACAAACTTTCCCTTTGCAATCGCTATACTAATTTGCAATATTATTTTCGTCAGACACGTATTGTAATATAACTTTTTTTTTCGTCCACGAAACACGTTCCGATTTTCTGTATATCTAATAAATATTATAAATATTATTTTTATTATTATTATTATTATTATTATTATTATTATTATTATTATTTACAGTTGTTTATATAATATTATGACATTATGTTACCTAATAATATGTACATATATGAACTTGAAATGTTACAGTAATATAAACAAGTTTAAAAAATTGTTTTTCTCACATTTGAAATTTATAATTAATTTTATAATTGATCGATTTATCTCAATAATTAACATGAGAAGATAAAAAATTTTATATAATTTAAAAAATTTATTTTATAATATCTAATTATTAATAATCATCAGAACTGTTAATAATTTTTAAATTATTGGAAACATTATAAAAATGTGATAAAATATAATGTTTATAGGTATATTATTTTGTATTTCAAATATTTATATAATATATATTATATATTATTATTTATTTATTTCATTATATATAAATAAAAAATGTATATTATATTCATATTAAGAATTATTTTTACATAGATACATTAAAATAAAAACATCAAAAGAAGATAATACGTATATACTATTATATTATATGTTATATATATACAGGGTGTCACAGATCTATTGACTCATTATAATAATTAACATTTTTTATGGTGTTTATTTTTTTAAAAAAAAAAATTATTAGTTACCTAACGTTCTATAATATTACCTAATATACCTATATAACTTTTTAAATTTAAACATCTCGTAAAAAAAAAAAAAATAACTTTATTTTTTAAGTTTAGTAAAATTTCAAAATAACCAGTTTATAGAACATAAATGTATGATAATTTTAATGACCGACCTCATCATTTAATGAAGATACTAATTTTTAGAAAATTATTATATTTATTAAAGAAATAATATTTCTGATGTTATTGTTTGTAATTATATAATCATACATCGCGGATTGTAAAATTAATGTTATCAATATTATGTAAAATGTTACCTTGATAGTAATTTATAGATTTCGAAACGGTTAATTAATTGAAAAATACTGATAACTAATAATAATAATTAATTTATAATTATATGTTAAAATATATTTTGCATGCCATGATATAATAAAGTAGTTAATTATATTTATTACAAATTATGACGATTAATCTAGTTCTTATGTAACTACATAAGATATACAACTTTTTCGAGAAGTGAAAAAAATTCTTAAAAATCGATATCTTTATTAAATTAAGAGGTCGACCCATCAAACCTATTATACAATTTTATTCTATAAAGTGGATATTTTCAACTTTTATTTAACTTAAAAAATAAAAAGTACCTAATTATTATTATTTCTTTTTTTTTTTTTTTAAATTATTAAATTTAAAAAAGTAATATACAGGTAATATTTTAGTCCATTACCTAACTAATAATTAAAAGAAAACACTATTGAAATATATAAATTTTTCGCGAAGATATTGCAACGGATAAGCAGATCTGGGACACACCCTGTATATGTAAAATTTTAATAATATTAGATTGTAAATCGGATCAGATTTGCATTTCACTTATATGGTCCATCGAATAAAATTGATTTTGCCATATTAGTATAATGCGTAAAAGCATGTTATAAAATATATACTGCCCGGACTAATGGACTAAACTTTTACTTTTCATCGATTATAATTGTCTGTTTTGACTTTCTATTATTCGGTATTATTATTAATAACATTAATTACCGCGATTTATAAACATTACCCGTGATAATTCATATTTTGTTTATTCGATCGAAACTACAATGTTACAATAATTTATAAGAAATCTGAGCGGTATAAAAACTATTTTAAAGATATGAATACAAAGTTACGATCATAGTAACTTTGATTCATTTGATTCACATTCGGACATTGCTGTACATTATGTTATTTTCTTATAATATTTAATAAATACATAAAATAACAATTAATATTGTTTTTTTTTTTTTTTTACAAATTTTTATACACGACACAAGCGATACATTAGACACTGTTTCAAAATAATGTAAAAATGTAATTTATTTTTATTTTTAGTCATATTTAATTTCGTTTCGAAATTATTATATCGTAAAATAATTATGGTAGTAAATCGTAATTATATTAAGTACCTAGTTTAAACTAGTAAAACGTTATCTTTCATATTATTGTACAGTCATTAATAATTGGTCGCGTGTTATGCGAATTTTTAACGTGTTTAATATATTAGCAGGTAAAATTACTTCGTGCCACGAAATATTTTTTTAGCTAGACACAGCAATCGGACGCGTGCGATTTTAATAAAATTTAATTTAATAATTTATTTATTAATAATAATAATACGCAATTAATTAATTAATAATGATACGCAATTAATTTATTAATAATAATACGCAATTAATTACCAATTATTCATTTAATATGTACCTACACCCACCACCACACACAATATGTAATAATATTATGTTACACGCGTCGATGAGCTATACCTAAAGTACACATATCTGAATATTACCTATGGGCTATTACATACATAATATATTTTTATGCGACGATATTACTATTATAAGTACGTCTACTAAATCGTTTATTATTATTATTCGTCTAATGACGCTATTGTCAATTCTTCCGGGTTGATTGTATAAATATGAAATTGTCAAATATTGCGCATGACGACGTGCGTGTGCGTCGTCAACGTTATAAAATAATAATTAATAATAATAATAATAATAATAATAATAATAATAATAATAATAATACGAGTAATAATTATGATCCACGTGTAATACATTATTATTTATTTATTAGGTATAATTTAAAAAATTAAAAATTACATTTAATCCTACGCCTAAATAAAAATGTAATAGGCAACACAAATTAATGATGTTTGTGTTTACTATCAAAATCGTATCTAAATTTACATTTTTAAATATAATTAAGGGGCCTCTCTACTGCCATTTATTAAGGAGTTCAATATAGGCAATTTTCATAAAATACAACATTAGTGTTGTCATTGTGGTAGTCGTAAATGAATATTAGTGTGTGTGTAGTACAGTCCCGCATATACAAAATAAGAAGGTAGTAC
Organism: Tetraneura akinire; assembly: GCA_021307375.1. Lineage (NCBI taxonomy): Eukaryota > Metazoa > Arthropoda > Insecta > Hemiptera > Aphididae > Tetraneura > Tetraneura akinire. Next base: position 1,478,259 of record JAIUCT010000009.1, on the reverse strand, counting down.
GTGCATGCACGTGTCGTTGATAACACAAGGAGAAATATATGAAAATAAACATATAACAAATATAGCAGTTTTTCTTGACAAAAAATCATGTAGTGTAGTTGAAATGATCGGATTTCAATTTTGAAAAAATATTTAGATTCAGCTACAAATTTACAAAAGAACGTACGAAGTACTTTTTTACATAATTAAATTTATAATTTAATAATTGTATTTTTAAAAACGTATTTTTTTACAATATTCAATCATTTTTTTATGTGAGTAGAAAATAAAAATTGACAAAAGTACGACGTACGATCTCTAGAACACTTATTTCTCAATTCTAATATTCTTTCATAATTGAAATTCGATCAAAGCTACTACAAGTAATATTGTCATTCGTTTAGGTAGTTTTTAACAAAAATATTGGGAGTAGAGAGGCCCCTTAAAAGTCAAAAATTTAATACAATAATATTAAATATTGAAATAATATAATGTACAGTATGTATATGTGATAATATTATTGTCCCGTTAATTATATTACACGTAATGTTAGAGGAAAATGAGATATTATTTTGACGGTTTTAATAGTCTATAACCTTTTTTTATGCCAACTGAAAAATAAATTCGAATGATTTCAGATTTAAACTATTTTTTTATCTATCAAAACAAAAACAAAAATCACATTTTTGTCATTTTGTCTTGTATATTAAAAGCCAATAACTCGGTGAATTTGGACCTACTATCTTGAGACTTTAGGAAGAATTATTTAAGAATACACAATAAAAATGAATTTGTATAGAAGAAACGGATATTGCAAATATCAATCTTGTAAAGTTTTCGAGTAAAAGTATTCAAGTATACTTTTGGAGTATTCAGACATATATTTTAAATACTTTTAAAAAAGTATTTTATATTTGAAGTCAAGTACACTTTTTAAATACTTTCGATTATAGGTCGACATTGGTATTTATTATTCAATATACGTAAATATATAAGAATTTTAATATGTCATATAATCATTAATCAATATCTATACGACTAAACCTATTAGGAACTCGTATAATGTGTAATTATTTGTTACTATATTATGTTTACAAAAAAATAATACGGATTTTAATTTGAAAAGTTGTATAATAATTAAATAATGATATGCTTAAAAAATCATTTTTACTTGTACGAGCATTTAAATTTTAAATACTTTCATTATTAAGTTTTAAATACGTATTTTAAATATATTTAAAAGAACAGCAAAGGAAAGGATACTACCATACTGGTGTGGAAGGGATACAGTTGTAAAGAGGATAGTGTTGAATTTTGATTACAATTTGAATGCAATGATAAATCGTTACATTCGAAAAACGATTCCGAACAAAGTTTATCAGATAACATATAGGTATATACCGATTAAAATTTTTACATGTAGCAGTCTCTACGTTAAATATAAATAATTTATCATAAAATCCCTAAATTTGTCACCTAATTACCCAAATCTGACAGTACTTCGCTCAGAATTATTTTTCAAATATAACGATTTATCATCGCGTTCAAATTATAATCAAAATTCAACACTATCCTTTTTACACCTGTATCTCATCCACACCAGTATCCCTCCACTTGCTTTTTTATACATTAGCTATAAAAAAAAAATCTTAAATGTAATATTTCACAATTAGTTGGAACCGAGTTAAGTAAAATGTATTTAAGTTTCAATAAAATTTGCTAAGTTTTATTTAACATTATTGTAAAATATTGTAATATAATAAGAAAAGTACATATAAATACTTTTAATATAGATTTTATTAAAATTTCAACTTTATACAGCCAAAAAAAAAAAAAATTGGGTCCTGGGATTTTACTAATATTTTGGAAATACGTTAAGATATATATTAGTATGTTTCAATAAAATTTTCAAAAATTTTGATAATTTTTTGGCTATTCGATTAATTTTTATTTTAAATGTATTTATTTTAAAATAATAAGAAGAATATTCGTGTGGATTTTAAAGTTTTCGTTTAAACTAAAAATATCAACTTTAAATAGCTATAAAAAAAATTGAGACTTGGGATTTTTCTAATATTTTGTTATCATGTTAAGTAATATGTAAGTATACTTTAGTAATATTTTCAGACCTTAATGCTCAAAATGGCCAATTTTATGGAACATTATAAACATAAAAACGAAAATTTTACGAATAATTCAACGTCCTATATTTTGTAGAAAAATTAACGTAAAGTTCCAAAATTTTATTACTTATATATAGTGCCTATGTGAATACCCTATAAAATTTTCAAGTCTCTAACTTTAAAACTGCATGAATTATCAGGAAATATTGAAATTGAATTCGTCAAAATTTCAGTTTTCGTGAAAAATGTCGTTTTTTCGTCATTTTTTCTACCGCTTAGGGTCAATTTTGAGAAATTCGAAAAATGACCTAAATAAAGTACCAACTACATCCATTTTACAATCGGAAACATATTCTATTCATGAAAATCGGAGCATTATTTCGGGTAGAGTAAAAGTGTCTTCAGACATAAAAACAAAAAAAAAAAAGACACACATCATTGTAAAATCAATACATTCTTCGCTTCGTTCTGAATCTAAAAAAGACACATCATTGTAAAATCAAAACATTCTACGCTTCCCTCAAAATCTAAAATGATAGTATTTATTTATAATTTAATTATAACAACTATTTATATAACAATATTTATCTTTATTTCAATTTTGTAAGTTTTCTTTGATTTTCTTACAATATATCGGGCGCTATCTGTCGTTCTAGTCAGCTACCACACCTAGGCGCGCATCGAAATTCACCGAGACACCTGATACAATTATTGAAGGTGACCGTGATACGGAGGGTGCACGACCGATTTGTGTTCACCTTCACCATTTTCCCCCATAAATCGTGTACGATGGACCATTATGGACTATGGTTCTCTGTCTTTTAACTTTTAAATTTTGAATTTTTAATACTGAATTTTCAACGTGTGAAACAACTGAAACACATCTCTATTCTCTGCTTTGACATTTGTCAACCACATCTGTTACGACCACATTGGTTTTGACCACATTAGTTTCGACCACATTAGTTTCGACCACATTGGTTTTGACCACATTAGTTTCGGTGTGTCGCCATCATCCTTTATTTTATATTGTATTATCATAATACCAATACCGTATGGGTCGTTTTCTTTTACCTACTTTTTTAGTCAAATTATATATTTTGTTTTGGACAAACACCCAGTGGAAATCTTAGGATCCCCTGAGGTACCATTCTTCGCGTATAAGAAAATAGTATGTATACGACCAACATAAAAGCGTATAGCGTTCGTGAATATTATGATTTTTTTTCTCATACGTTTATATATGCTAATTTTATACCTAACCTAACCTTGGCAGTAGGTTTCGTAACCATACCAACAATTTTAAGTACGTTATTAGTACGAAAACTTTGTATAAACTTTGAATTTTTTTTTATGTTAAAATAAGTGTTTTTTTTTTTTACCTTTGACGTGTTATTACTTTATTAGATAAAATATTTATGCATTCATCGACATATACTTCCATCCATTCGGTCCTAACAATAATTTCAAAATAAAAGATTTCTAATTGTATGTAATTACTAATTAGTAATTACTAATTAGTAATTACCTATTATTGATTATGTAAAAAATCGAATTATGATAATAAAAATATAATATTAACATATATAATATGACGTATTAAACGCTGTCTCAATCATTCATGTAATCATTACCTAATCATTAATCAATAATAATCAATAATCATTGGTAATTCATTAGAAATAATAACAATACGATATACGATAAATATTACAAGGTTTTTATTTCAGAGTGCTAGCCTTTAAAATTATAAAATCAATGATAATACTATTCGCATAATAATACGTTTTAAAAGCTTATCGTAGTTTTTATATTTTCAAATATTATTAAATAATATATTGACAAGGTATGAAGAATATGAAATTATTAACAAGTCGATTTATGCAGAGTACCGTGTTAAGATATACATTTCAAAATGAATACCTTTTCCTTTTCTATGACTTATTGATTAATATTGAAATAGTTATTAAAATATTAACTATTTATTTCTAAACCCAATTATATAGCGACATCTGTACGTGAAATATTATACCAATTCATTTCGTATTTTTTTTTATCGTCTTTGTGCAATAATATTTTACTACCGCGGTATAATTATGGTCATGTATTTCATTATTATTCCTTATCTCCGACGATAAGGAATAATGATAAAAATCCAAAATGTTGATAATTCTAAAATACGGAGCGCACGCTCACTAATCGTCGTGCACTGTCGTGTATGGTCGTAATGGCCAACGGGTCAATCGGTCCTAACGTTGACGACAAACGCGCCGCGCGTAGCAGCACTGCAGCAGTATAGTATTTTCTATTCCGGCGATAGTGATCGTTGCGTTTTCCGCTGACCGTCAGTCAGTCAGTCTCGGCGTTCATTTCTTCAGTCGTTTATTTCTGTTCGTTGTGGTCGATTCGTTGTCGATCTGTTATATTCTGTGTGCGCCGTGTCTGTAAGTTATTATTTTTTTTTTTTATATATTTTTACTTTTCACATATTATCAGGTTGAAGTGTTTGTGCCCTGTTGCCGTGCATTTCACGACCGTTTTATAATCATCGTATTTTTGTAAAATCGCGTGTGCCTACGAAAATTGTTCAGTTTTTTTATTTGCCGTTGTCGTCTCGTTTGTGTCACCGTCATAATGTCGGTCGATTCGCGTGGCCCCCTGTGCCGGTGACAATTCCGTTCCGTTCCTTTTTACCCGATATTCAACAGTCCTACGCGTTTTCGACGGACGCATCTTGCCCGTCGAAATCCGCTTTTCCTACCGGTATCACTGGCGCACCGTCGTTACCACCTATCATACCCCGAGGTACCCACGCGTATCGATCGCTCGCGCGTCTGACGGTAATGCCGCCTCCGCCGAACCGTGATAGCACTAGTCGACGTCATCGTTTGGGCGCAACCGCGGTTACCGTTACAATAGCAGCCGCGTTAAGGAGATCAGCAGCAACAACAGAAGCCACATCCGTCGGGGACGCAGCGTCTGCGGTGGCGGATTGAGTCCGATCGAACCATGCCGGCCAGTGGCCGCGGGCCGGACCCGACGGCCGCCACTGGAGCCGCGGCCGCGGCCGTCCCGACCAAGAAAACTTCGCCGGAGAGCGGTGATGATTCAGAAGAGGAAAGCGAAATCTTGGAGGAGAGCCCGTGTGGCAGATGGTTGAAGAGACGCGAAGTGGTGAGTCATGTCATAGATACAATTATATAATTATTATTATTATTAATACGTTAGATTGAAATATTCAAGTTGTTTCGTTTTTCTCAATATTGTAATATCTGCGATTGATAATAACGCATTAACACGGCAATGTAAACATCATTATGATGATAATTATTATTGTTTTAATAACAATAATTGTCGCGTTTAAAAACGTGATAAGAATCGCCGGTTGATAGACGAATAATATATTAATGTATTATGCAATTACATTACAATGATACGGTCTTACGAAAATTGTTATTGTTTCTTCTTTTGATGGTCTGTCGGAATTATGATATCACGTAAATGATAATCGTTTTATTGATAATAATATGATAAATTATCTACGGATGATAATTTTATATTTTGGGCAATATATTTTTATTATTATTATATTAGCGACGTTGACCGGTGATCGTTATTACGTAAATCACTGATAAGCTATTCGGTTGATAAGCCGGTTTTTTTTGTTGAAGCATCTGGTCAAAATCAAACGTTTGAACTAACCGCTACCGCTCATCGACCGTGTACCGTGTTATATGACATGTTATTCTATTTCTATCCATAGTGTCGTCTACTCGTCAATGATTAATTATGGCAATATTGTACATTTTTATTATTATTTTCATATTATGTCATTACGACGTTTGTGTATAATAAGAATAACGTAGATTGTATTTTACAACATAAAATTTGACCGGAACAAAAACCCAAAGATAATAATAACAATAATATTATTAGTCTGGCCAACTCTATTCGTTGCATTATTCGTGAGTTATAGGACGATGATATTTTTAGTCGTCTCGTATTTACCGAAAAAGTCTGTCGTATCGTGTACAGTACAGTATCATATTAGTAATATTACCAACTGTGTATATACATGTTTATAAAAAAAAATTTAAAATAATAATTTTCGATTCGTTTTTATGTGAACTTACTTGTACGCAAATAAAACTAAATCGGAACCGATTGACGATTATATTATTATAAAATGCAGGGCCGTAGCAAGGGGTTATAGCGCCCTTGGCAAAGATTTAAATTTGCGCCCCAAAATGTATACCTTATTTTTCTTATATAATATTATCATAAAAATAAAATCATTTAACTGTTAAACAATTAAAAACAAATATAAACAATAAGATATAAAGTTATTAAATATAAATTAATTAATTGTATAACCAATTAATTATTTAAAAAATGTACATAATATTAAAATTGCACTTTTCTGGCCTTAATAGCTGCAAAATCGTCTATGACATCATCAAATGATAATTGTCCAACTAGATCTTTCTCGATTGATAATATAGACATAAGTTAGATGACTTTGTCCTATTGTTGAACGTAAATAATTCTTCATAATTTTTAGCTTACTAAAACTTAAAAAATACTATAATTTTTAGCTTTACAACTTAAATTTTTATTTATAAATGTAACTAAAATTTGCGCCTTTGGTAATGTTGCGCCCCTGGCAAGAGCCCTCTTGCCAGTGCCTAGCTACGGCCCTGATAAAATGGTATGTAAATCGGAATATTGAAAATATTATTATCCTGTGGCCATTGTAATTTGTCGACCGCAAAACTAGTCGTGATCACGAGTAATCATCAAAACTCAATTCATACGTAATATGGTATCAATTTTTTTTTTATACGTGAAATTTATAGGAATAATATTTAAAAGTAGAAATTTACAAGTACCCATTTCCCGTCGTTCGTTTTTCCCTACCAACGACTATTAGTGCGAATGAATTATTTTATTTTGTTGGAATATTTCGGCTTTCTAATGTTATATTCGAGAACATTTTTGCTCGAATAATATACGTTTCGTTTTATTTCATTCGTTAATTTAACACATAATATTATGTTCATATATTTCATCTGTAGGTATGGGCTTGGTATGGCTTGGTTAGTTTTTTAAATACCATATGATACCCATGAATACCAATCGAATTAATATTACCTTATTAGATACATTCTGAGTTGGAACAATTATTGTAAAATGCATTGACGAGTATATTTACGTTCATGCGAAGTATCGTAAGTAATATTATTAAATGTGCGTTATTCTAAAAATAATGAAATAGTAAACTAAAAAAAAAATATTATTGGGCGATTACTAATCCCAGTTTTTTGTGTTATAAAAGATATATGGGAAATAACATTAAAAAAATACGAATGTATTACTAACGTTTTTGTAATCATAAAATATTTGATCACTCTCTTTATTGTATGGATTGAATACTAATTTTAAGAGTTTTCATACAGTTAATATGAAATGAATCGATTAGTTGTTTTATTATAATATGTAAAGTGGATTAGAGTATAAACCTTGTGTTAAAATATTATTTTTAATAATCGAACCATTCAATGAACTTGACTGTCAAATAAAAGATAATTTTAAACGTTTTCTATCGCCAAATATAGTTTCTGAATTAAAATATACCTGTAAATATATCAACTTTGATACAGCGTTCAAGTATAATCAATACATAAAAATAAAACGATTCTTGGGTAATGTTTTTATCACCGATAATTACAAATAACTTAATACATATTTATTTTTTTACGTCTTCAATTTTAAATTGGTAATATTTTTCACGGAAGGTAAATAAAGTAAATAACCCACAATTTAAAATAATGTAATGCATAACACGCAAGAGAAATAGTTTTCTTCATTTTAATGGTGATTTTTAATTATTTTATCAATTAATCATAATTTAAAAGAGTGAATGCATAGTGTATGTATCACAAATAGATATTTGTTTATTATTTATCGTTATCACACATTCATAACCTATAAAATAATAGCAAGATGACATAATATCTAAATCTAGTCTAAAATCTGAAGAACAATCTGTGAAAGAAAATAAATCTTTTATTAAGAGATCATTGACTTATAAATTTTATTTATTGATCATAAAAATATCAATTAAAGAAAATTATTAATATATAATTCAAAATACATCGTATTTTTATATTACAATATAAATTTTAAGTATAAATATTATTTTTAGTAGTACTTGCGACAATAAACGATTGGATTAAAAATTAAAATTTAAAATTAGAGATTCATCGTGATGTAATCTTTGTTGTAAATTAAACTCTAATACCACGAAAGTAAATTATTTTTCGATGTTAATGCTTAATTTTAATAACTAGTTTTTAGTATGTATGTAAAGTTAACTTACGCAATAATTAAAAATAACATTTAAATTTGAGGTACCAGGTACATTTTAAAAATTTTCATTCGATACCTTTGTATATTATCGCTTGTTAAAAATAATTCAATTATAATAATGTACTCAGGTGTCCTTGATTTATTCTTTATTATTCTATTACAATAATTGTAATATAAGTAGTACTTATTTAAATATTTATATATATCGTTTATAAAAATTTTTATAAAAAAATATTTTTATGATTCGATTCGGGTCGAATTTGAAATATTAATCGTTTTTAATTTTTCCCGAATCAAAGAATAACTCGATTGTATAAATCGACGAATTTACGCTATATTTTACAAATCATTTTTACACCAAGTTAAATAAAAAAAAAAAAACGTAAATTTAAAGATAATCAATTGCAATTTGAAATGTACTTACATTAATTTTTCAGTTAATTTTTCAGATTAATAATTAATGACTAATAAAACTAGTAACAAACGTTATCATTTCTTATTAGATATTTAATTTAAAGTGTGTAGAATATTTGGTCATATCCGAAAAATAACTAAAGTAAATATTAAACTTGAATAATACTCAAAGCGTACAAAATACGTAGGCATAGGCGTAGATTTTTTTAGAAATTGTACGAATTTATTTTGAATTTTATAATATTTAATTGCAAATTGCGATGTTATGTTTTATTAAAAATACATTTTATTTAGTTTCTGCAGATGGCGTTTTTCGTGTATAACGTGTCTAATGTGTATTTATTAAAAATATTTCTTCTTATCTTTTTGATGTTAGTGACCTTGTGATAAGTAAATTATAAATTTTTTTTATCAATGAGGTTTTAGGTAATGTAATTTCATTAGGCAATAAGTGTGTTGTTCGGATAGATATTAAAATATTAGTTTCTAAGTATAATTTCTAATTTAATGAGTATAATATAATATAATATTATTTCTCTTTCTTTTTACCACACGTATTCCGTTCGTATAATCTTGTCGATGATGCATAGAGGTACAGTTATAATTTTCAATACTTATATTAATAAACTAAATATAACATACTTAGGTATACAAGTTGTTAATAAAATACGAATCAAAATGTCGATAGATAATCATTTAATATACGATTATTTATCTTGCTTATATAAAATATTTTTAGTTTTTGGCCGATTCGATTCTTTTTATTATTTAATTATTCATCGTTATGTACTATTTCTGTTGGCGTTCGCGCATTGCAATGAACCTATGATTCATTAATTTAGGCGAAAACAACTATTTTTAATGCTCGACAATTTGGCATGCAAAATTGATAAGAAGATACTGTTGTCCGGTGAAGCTAATAAACTTTATTGTATTATACATAATATTATACGCAAACCAAGTGTATCATAAATGCGTTTTATTTTTTATCGTTAAATCTGTGATAGCATCGATGGACGTATAAGGCCATTTATTTTGGAAACGTAAATTTAATCAATTTTCATTCTCAAACATTATACATATCGTTTTTGATTTTTAATTTGACAATATTTTAACCTATTTGATTATAAAATATTAATATCATACACGAGGTACCTAAATAGTTATTACGTTTAAAAACAAAAAAAATATAACACGATTATCGAGCACGTATACAGTAAAAACTTGTAAAAATTATGTTTTTACAGCTTTATAAAATGTTATAATATCGATAATGCTATAATCTCGTACCTATATATTATTAATTTAAACAATGTCATATTTGTTTTAATTACGTGCAATAATATGTCATAGAAAACAAATATTTGTTTGAAATGTTTTTATATTGATTTAAAATTCAAAATATAAAACGAGTAAAATGGTTTCTATTTAATTTTTAGACGCATAATTTTTGAAAATATTCCTAGAAATATTCTTAAACAAACCTCAATTTGTCAACTGTTTGGTGTTTAAAATTTACCTATAATATACATTTTTAACCTATATTATTTAATATTACATCGTTTAAATTATTTTCTTGACTTCGGTTTATATAATGTAATCAATTTAATATTAATAAGATTTAAATAATTATTAATAGTAGTTGGGTATGATAAAATTTAAACAAATAACGGGCTTTCCATCTCGCAAACGATTCATTAACTAAAAATAACGTTTTTAAATGGTCTTGACATAAAGGAATATAATTTATTTATTTATTATAATAAGAACAACACTTAAACAACTATTATCTTATTAACGTTTGTCGTCGTTACTAATTATATTATTATATTTATATACGTTGGCCACTAACTATGATTTTCATAGAATTGGTAAACACATCGTTTTACATAATATTTTTAATAATAATATCGTACTTCATTGGGTTAAAAACGTTAAATGTTTGATGTTTTTAACCTTGGTGGTGCTTTGTGTGGTACCGTTTGCTTTCTGGTATTATCATTATAAAAATAATTAATTATTTGGTATATTATTTTAAAATTAAATGCCACAAAATGAGAAATTGTTACGGAGAAAGAATATTGTATAAAAGCGTGTTTAAATATCATTACTGTAGACATGGGTAATTAAATAACGAAGGAAGTAAATTATAATTTTGTTCTCTAAATTCATTATACATATATGATGTTTATTTTTATCATATAAACTAATTTTTTATTAATATTTTTCAAATAGAAAAAAAAATTGTAATTCGTTAATTGTTGATTAAAAAGTTCATGTTATCATAGAATAATGCAATTTTTTTTTTTAAATCTCGTTTAGTTAAATTGATATCGCGATGTTACTTCTTCAGTTTAAAGTGTTGCAAGAATTTTATGTTGATTAAATCGATTAAATCTTCCGTAAATATTTATTGTATTCAGTTGGAACACTTGGAATATTATTTAATATATGTCTTATGTATATTGGGGTAACTGGTAGTAAAAACTAATAAAAAAATTTCGAAAAAATGGCAGAGAATGATGTTTAACAATTAAAAAAAATAAAACGAGTTTGTATTTTATTATATTGTGATTGGATGTCTTTAGTTAGACTGAATAATTTCACTGTCCAATAAAATTCGTATTAAATAATTTAAACGTTTGATCTCGTGTATATTAATAATACGTTTTAACATTAAATATTAATATATGAACGTGTCATTTTATCAATAAACTAGGTCAATAATCGATATTATAATAGAATGCAATTTTTTTTTTTTGTATTTAAACACTAAAATACGTAGTTCTAATTTAAGAAATATTCGAGCTTAAAAAATGAATTTTTAATACGTTTTTGGACTTCTAGGAAAAATCGATCAACAATGAACCATAGTGTAATGAATTATTTTGTACGGTTGACGTGTTTGCCGCGGGCCGATGCGTTTTTACCGTAATTTCTGAGAAAATATCTCAATACAACTACCAAGAGTATGTGCTTGTTGTATGAGTTTTTTTAATAGAAAAACTGTGGAAATTAATAAAATAGACCATTTATAGTACAGCCTTTGTATCCCAAAAAATTTAAATATATTTTTCGGATCGATAACCTTGTGATGTTCGACCAATTGACATAAAGGTGCCGTTCAATTTATTAATGACATAAGCGAATTATAATTGAAATGCCCTTAGCCTGAACATGGGACACAATTTGAATCACAAATTATTCTGACATTGACTCCCTTGTGAATTTCGCATGAGATAAAAGCAAACTGATATAAATATCCTTATCAACCTCGTAACCTTGTATTTAAATAATAACATTATAATATAACGAATTTTTATTGTAACATAATATTATATTTGGAGAGATCATTGCTATTTACCCTCGTATTTACCTATTCAGATTATATCGAGGATTATATATTATTATGTTATGAAATGAATAATTAAATCGTATTTTCCTGTTTGTATTTCCAAAAATTATTTTTATTGGGTATATGGATATTGTATTTTAATAACTATAGTTATACACTATAGTTATACACTATAGTTATATACTATTTACAAATTATATTTTTAATTTGTACACTAATTTTTTCATTCATCGTTTTCACCTATTTAAATAATAAATTTATTCACGTTAAATAATATTAATATTTATAACATGGAAGATTAAACAATTTAATTTTTATAGTATTTTCTTATTCTCTATTATCCTATATCAGACGGATATTATGATTTCTATACTTAATAATAAAAACACCACGTATAACATAACATTATATTTCATGTATTTACAAGTTTCTTATAAATAATTATTCATGCATATCACTTATAATTATATATATTTAATTCATAACTGGAAAAGTAGCTTTTGAAAATACATTACATTTACATAAATAATACATTTATGTATTTTTAAGTTTAGCAACATTAGGTATAATTACGAAAGTATTTTATAAAAGAGCATTGTATGTAAACGTATACGTTTAAAATTAATTTAGAAAACTATTTAGATAATATTCAATTAATTAATAATAATATATAATATATATATATATATATAATTAATTAGGTATATAGGTATCTAGATTCTAGGGAATATTTAGATTAGTTTTTTTTTTTAAATTAATTTCATACATATACGTTCAATTAAATTCTAAATTTACATGATTGTATAATTTGAAGTTTGATGTGTTTTCTGATTAAAAAATATAGTCATTAACAAATCGAAGTATTTATAGATTCAATGAAATTTTAAACTATAATTACCTAAATATCTTTTAATAGGTATATAGAATATACCTACATGTATGTACCTGTATATAATTTTTTTTAACACATTTTCACATTTAAACGTAATATAAAATTCTACTTTCATACTTGAGAACTATAATACAAAATTTTCCATCATTTATTAAGTATGTATATTATTTATACCTCTAAATAATTGAGTACGGGTGTGAGTATATTTTCATTATTTTCTAGTTACATTGTTACAAAAATGTACTTAATTAAAGTATAATTTAATACTACGTAAATGTGTAATAATTATATTTATAGTATTACAGTTTATTAAAATATACTCCATAAAATAAATGTAACTTATTAGTGTGTTTTTTTTTTTTTAAAAGTTATTTATATCCATATAAATACAATTATTTATACGAGTTGAGTAATTAAAATTATATTTTAGGTAAAAATATAAACGTTTAGACTTTGCAATACATTACTTACGTTTACATTAACATATTTTCATTTTAGAGTTTATAATTTATATGTATTATGTGTATAATTAAAGTATAATAAAAAACAATTAGACGCGTCAAAATAAATTAAATTTTTTTTATTTTGAGGTTCTCGTTTTTGCAGCGTCGTCTCATATTACTTATATATAATTATATAATATAATGTAAAAATGTTATAAATTGTATAAAAAACGCATGCTAAGTTTGGTAGTAATATACACAGTAGTTTTTCTTCTATTAAGGGGATTCGAAGCGTCGATTTTCTTTCTCTGTCTAACACACATAAAA
>JAIUCT010000009.1:1449260-1459357 GCA_021307375.1 Tetraneura akinire | reverse complement strand
ATCCGCACACCTGTATCCTGTGCGGCAGGAGTATCAGCTCTTTTTAATCTATGATATTATGAACTATCATATTTATTTGAAATGAAAATTTAAATATTTTATATTGGAATAATTACATTTTTATTATATAACTATATAATACGATCGTTGTTATAAATAATTATTGATTCTATATCTTCTAAAAATATATTGGTCGTAATAATTATAACAAAAATAGCTATTTAATTTGACATAAAACCAATTTTGTCCAATTTGAATATAATTATAGCAATAATTGTTGAACTACGAAAGAAATAACCTAATTAAATAGGTACAGTACCTACTTAATCTATTTGTACCTACGAGACTATAACTTACCAATCTTTTACAGACGTTGTCGTAAATTTTCATGTACATATCAAACTTGTACAATATTTAATTAATGTAAAAAATAAAAAAAATAATTTAAAGAATTGATAATACGTACGTAGGTGTAAATTATTATAATTATAACTTGTAAGTAACGGAACTCGATGTCTTAATATTTATTATTCGTTAATTATAAATGTAAAGTAAATAATTAAGTATTTTTATCTATTTATAAAACATGTTCACTAGCTCTGTATTGTAATGCCTAATTATATATTAAATATTTTTCTGATAATTTACATTCTATATTATAATGATTGTGCATAAATGTGTTGTAATTAAAATTAAAATTTAGATATAATATCGTCGGTACCTTCATAGCTATATATAGTATATAATATTAAATACTCGTATATTAACGTAGTAATATCTCGCTAAATTTAGTAACACAATTATCATTTATTTAATTTATTATTAATTGTCAGAACTTACAATATTATAACTAGTATGTAAGTAATAATAAGTGATATTATAGTTTAATATTAACCATTAGCAATATTTTTAAAATATCTACTTTACAAAATAATTTACTTATCTACACGGTTTGCAGTATCATTTGTGTAAGTTCGTTCCTAAGTTTATTTGCGAAATTTTACATTTTTGATAATTATTTTAGATTCTGAGCGAAGCGAAGAATGTATTGGTTTTACAATGATGTGTGATTTTTGATTTTTTTTTGTTTTTTTTTTATGTATGAAAACAAAATTACGACCTGAAATAATGCTCCGATTTGCACGAATAGGGTATGTTTCCGGTAGCAAAGTGGATGTAGTTGTTACTTTATTTAGGTCATTTTTCGAATTTCTCAAAATTGAGTCTATGCGGTAGAAAAAACGGCGAAAAAATGACGAAAAAACGGCATTTTTCGCGAAAAATGAAATTTCGACGAATTCGATTTCTATATTTCACGATAACTCAGGCAATTTTTAAGATAGAGACCTGAAATTTTTTTGGGTGTTCGCATAGCTATTATATTTATGTGGTAAAATTTTGGAACCGTTACGTTCATTTTTCTATAAAATATTGGACTTTGAATATTTCGTAAAATTCTCGTTTTTACTTATATAATGTTTGATAAAATTGGCAATTTTTGGTATTAGGGTCTGAAAATTTTACTGAAGTATACTTACATATTACTTAACATCATACTAAAATATTGGAAAAATCCCTAATCTCAATTTTTTTTTATAGCTGTTTTAAGTTGATATTTTTAGTTCAAACGAAAATTATAATTGACTGAACTTCGCTCAGAATCGTTTTTTCGAATGCAATGGTTTATTATTGCATTCAAATTCTAATTAAAATTAAACGCTATGATTCGCACACCTGTATCCTGTGGGGCAGGAGTATCAGCTCATCTTTTTTAATAATTGCATTCCCAATAAATATACACCGCGGACGTTTGTTATTTTGGTTTCATTAGCAATTACTGCTTGTTATCGGCGGGTAATGGTATTTAGTGACGTTTGATACCATATTCGATTTTATACATAAACGCTTTCTTTTAAAATATAATTCTACATAGAAAAAGACGGTATGTTCCAATATTATGTGTATTTGGTATTGTTTAATATATTGTCTGAATTGTTAGGCTCAAGTGATTGATGAGATGATTGTAGACGTGAGATATGTATGGAATAATTGATCTAATGGATACTTTATTGTAGAACACGATACCAAGCATCGATATGGTAATTAACCTAATAAAAAGATAATGCCAATAAATCTGTGTAAACCATTGTGTTCATTGATCTTAATATTTTTATTTAAATTATTGTCAGAATGTACAAACAATATGTAATATGTTTGAATATAGTATAGATCGATAATGTAGATGATATTATAATAATATTATGTGTAATGTAAACAAATATATTTATTATTTATGTACGATATATTATAATCTGTATATTATAAGACAGACAACAAAGTTTTAAGTTTACGTCTAAACGACAAAAATATTATAAAGTTTATTGTTTGAACTATAATAATTCATGATATTAGATATATTATTTCTGTCGTCGTTAGAAAACTATGAAAATTAAATTATATACTTTATGTTTATGCTGTAAAACAATTAGCCACGAGTTTCTGTAAACTATTGTTTTATGTTGTTTACAATAGTTTAATCACTTAATGTCCTTACATAGTTACAGAAGTTATCTGTAAGATAAGTACGCTTTATACGCTTAGGTTTTTACCTTTAAAAATTAAACATTCCATCTGAAATCAATATTCCACATCCTGTAATAATAAATTGTTATTATGCAAATCTGTTCAATAATTAAATATTCGAATTCAATTAAATCATAAAAAAAAGAAGAATAATTACAAATTTATATTTAAATAAGGCCTCGCTGTTAATATTTATTTTTACATATTATTATAGTTGTTGTCTTATGGTTATTTGTATTTTACCTATAATAATAATTATATAGGTATTAGGTATAGTATAATATAGTTTATGTAATTTATTATTCAGTTTACTTATTTTAAATCTATTTTATATTTTCATGCACAGCATGTTTATATTATTATCCATTTGTTTACAAAACAATATTATTATGCTAGAAACGAGAAACGTATAATGTTAAAAATTTAATTTATATTTCTTAAATATTAATTTAATGTTATTCTTGTTTACATATTTATAAGTTTAGTGTGATCCTGTTTTTTTCTTTTAATTTTTTTATAAATTTATAATATTGATTGAAAATGTTATTTAATAATTTTAATATTTTATAAAATCATTTTGCTTTGTGTTATTCTGTTTGTGAATTATAAATATTTATATTACTATATTCTATATTCGTTTAAATCCAAAAGATTAGAGGTGGTTATTTTAATAAAAGTTTGAAAATGTAATATCTTGAATGCTATATGATAAGAAACTTGTAGCTATATATTTTAGAAGTGTAGGTTGAAGAAACTTTGTTCGTTTGCTAACGCATACGCCATTTAGTAAACTAATCTATATAATATAGTTTGTTATAAATTTCAAATCGATTTATAATCCGTTTGTAGTAATTTTGAGACAATACTACAGTTAATAATTATTAATTACAATGTAATGACTATGCTCGGGTAAATACGATACGAGGGTAAATAGATCACCCACCTACGTGTTATATGAATAGTACAATGCGAAAATTTTTCTATATTTTGACGAATTCGACACAAAAATAAAATATTCTCCTCGATTGATTTTATTTTTTGACGTATATACTACAGATTATTTATCCATTATTAAACCAATACATTTAATTTATTTTGAATTTTTTTATATATATATTTAGTTTTAATATTATTATTATAATATTATTCGATTGGTGTGAAACAAAATTTCAATATTTATACTACGATAATTATAATTATAATTATTATAATATTATTATAATTATAATTATTATACATTATTAATACACAATATATAATGTAATATACTAATATAGTATGACGTGTGTGTACGCATACATATTACATACGAGTTTTCATCAGTCTAGAATATGTATGGCCAGCTGTTTTCGATCATTAGGAAATGGCTGGCGACTGGCGACACGACGGCGGCGGGGTCATTGGACGCCACCCCATTGAGTTTTTTAAAAAAAAATTTTGATGACAATCTATTTATTTATTTTTTTTTTATAATAATATTCACGTGATCAACGATCGAATACTTACTTACCCCATGAAGCTATAAAAATTTAAGTAGAAAAAACCTAACCTTAAATAAAAAAAAAATTTATCGCGTGATATTTCGTCCACACAGTGTGATCAAAATTTTGTGTTACAAAAACGGTGGGGATTACAAACTACCCGTATATTTCAATACGATTTTCGATGTTTTTGTAACACGAAATGTTGATCACCCTGTATACGTATATAAATCATAATATACATTATTTGTATTGATGAATAAATAAATTCATTCGTGTAGCAAAAATAAATGTTAATCATTATGCGATTTAATTAACAATAATTTATATTATAAATTTCATAATGTATATATTATTATAATTTATAATAATAATTGTCGGCCATGGATATCGGAAGTATTTGTAATATGTACGAGTATAATATGTATTATAATGCATAATATGCTATCATTTTTTTTTTTTTTTTTTTTTTTAATGCATTTATATCATAAATAATAAATATACTTCTATTATAGGTTAAAATATGATGTAGCGTGTATATACCTACATATTTCTATTTTCAATAATGTGTATTTAATTTTTAATATACTTACGTGAAATGGCAGTATAGTATTAATTAGTATTTTTATATGAAAAATTATTTAATTATAGGCGTAGTGCACGAGTACTATATATATAAATATATGTAATATATAGTTATAGAATGAGCCATTGACGCTATATTGTATTTGTATTTAATAATTTTTATGGATCATAAATAAGTAATATTTAAAAATAAATTGAGGATTTATTATTTGGTCGTTTTTATATCGTATTATACTGACGTCGAAAATTATTTTTTTAAATATGTTTTCTAATATTTTTGTTAAAATAATCCAACGTACTTCCATAATCGATTAAAAAGGTATATTTTGGAGTTGTAATAGTTGTAATGGGGACTATATAAATTACAAGTATAATGCAGCGTTTGTTAATTTATTCATTTTTTATGTACAATTAAACTTTGACTGGTGAACGAAATATATAGACATTGTAAATTTATAACCTAATGATTTGAGCCTCGAGGTGAGGAATAAAAATTAAGTTTATTTTAATTTACATTTGGAATAATATTGCTGCTTATTAGATTCTGAGCGAAGCGAAGAATATATTGGTTTTAGTGTTTTACAATGGTATATGGGTCTATTTTTTTAAGTATGTAATCACTTTTTGACCAGAAATAATGCTCCGATTTTTATTGTGTGTGTGTTCATATATGTCTTAATATAAATGATAAAATTTTGGAACTCTTGTGTTGAAATCTAAATGTAAAATGAGTATTTATGCGTTTTTTTATTTTTAATAAAAATGTAAACATTTTAATCAATACATAATATAATATTATCTAACTGAACTTGGCTCAGAATCGTTTTTGGTATGTCATAATTTATCATTGCATTTAAATTGTAATTAAAATTCAACACTATCCTTGTTACGTCCCTTCCACAGCAGTATCAGCTCTTCTTTTTTTTTTTATGTTTTTTCTGTGATTTGTTTAAGTACATTTATCTCATTGTGATAATAATAATAATACTACTAGACACATGCCTACATGGCGACCATATTTTGAAATAAGTTTAATTATTTATGAATGCAGGAATATTATAATGTCATTATGTGACGAGGTCATCAGGAAATAATACCATTTAGAAATAATATCAAAGATAATTTAAGGTCATAATGTTTCTCATTTTCAATAAATTTTCGATGGTAATCTATAGGTACTTATTATATATATTTCTAAATTATAACTAGGGCTGGGAATTTAATGCTCTATAAAATATTAAAAAATGACCTTAAAAAAATGCATTTATGTCCTATAAATTTAAAAAAATGCACTAATAAAATGCACATAAAATTTATTTATTTTTAAAAAATTGTAATTAAAAAATATAATAATTGATAAAATAAATTTTTAATTAGTTTTATATTAATACACATAATTATTTATTGACATGGATTGATTTAATCTGAAAAAAAATTTATATAGGTATATAGTGTTTCTAAATTTACCATGACCACACGTTAGTAATTTAGTAGGCCACAAACGTCGCCACCCGTTATCTAGGTTTAAGATTTTACTGATTTTAGCATTACTTTTGTTAAATTATACCCGTATTATACGATTATATCTAATTCAAAATTTGCTAAATTTATATTTATTATATAAAAATCATGATAAAATTAAATTAAAATTAAAATATTATATAAAAACTCTAAATATGCTCCTAAAAACTCAAAAATGCTTTAAAAAATGTAAAAAATGACATTATTTTGGATACATAGGGTCAATTTTGAAAAATTCGAAAAATGACCTAAATAAAGTAGGTACCAACTACATCCACTTTCCTACCGAAAACATATGCTATTCGTGATAATTGGAACATTATTTCGGGTAGTAATAGTGTCTTCGTATTTAAAAAAAAAAAAGTCACACATTATTGTAAAACCCCAATACATTCTTCGCTACGCTCAGAATCTAAAATACGAGAAAATTCAAATGCCATAGTTTTGATATAAATTATAACGAGACAGAGTGATAAAATAATAGAACTTACCGAAAAATTTGTCTCCTCCATCGTCATTTGTGTTGGCCATCTCACATGCTATCATCGTCCTTATTCATTTTTTAATGATAGAATAATTAAATAATAAAATTCTAATGGTAGATATAAATACTTAAAAATTAAATTAAATTTTGAAATGCACGAAAGTTAAAATTAAAAATCACTAAATTTCAATATTATTAAAATTTAAAACTAAACTGCAAACAAGAATCCAAATGGCATTCAAATTAAATTAGCATTTTAGCATTAATATTAATTGCAAATCAACAATATATATGTAATAAGTACTTGATACTCACAAAAGACAAAACTTTAAACAAGAAGAAAATATAAAACAAAAAAATAGTCAACTGTAAATGGACGTAAGACGCATCTTCTATTATACGGTAAGACCACAGAGGCACATAGTAGATGAAAGCATAGAGCTCTCCAAAAAATTACATTAGTCTTATGGGGATAAGACAATTTCAAACCACAGATATATAATACAATTATATATATATTTATATATGTGTCTGTGTTTCAAACTAAACCGGCACCCGAGCCGGCACCAGTGTAACCGAATACTGGGAAAATATAATACCGTGCGCAATAATCAACACTGTTAGCGGGATTATATTATTTAAATAGACAATATTATGCATTAATTTATACAGTTTATTAATTTATTATTAGTTATTACACATTAAGTTAATATAAATTTATATAATATATATATTTTTATTTATTTATTAAAATTAAAATGTTTTAACATGCTATTACAAGTTTTGTGTTAGTTATAACAAAAAAATAATAATCATAATAATAATAATAATAAATAAATTGTTAATTTTAGTCTTCGTTTTCATCAACACATGAATCCCCGCCGATTTTTTGTTCCGTTTCCCAGGTTGTAGAACCGTGCGCCATCGGATGTATTGATATTTGTATGAAATATAAAAATAATAAACGAAATTTTAATATTTCAGTTAAAATAGAAGAAACATAAATATATATATATATAGGCGCTACTAGGGGGTGCCAGGGGAACTTTAGTACCTCCAAAAATTCAATCTTCGATTCCATCCAACACGAAAAAAGAATTTAGTCATTTTCTATATTTAATTATACGATCGATCTAATAATTCGATAAGGAATCTGAAAACTGATTTAAATTTGTTATCCAGTCTATTTTAAATGAATTTTCTTATTATTTTGTGTCAAAGTCTTCAAAAATTTAATATTAAAAATATTTTAATTTATAATTTATCAGTAAAATGACTCGCAAGGTCTGGATCAGAATATAATAAAATATAATAAAAATCCTATTAAAATCATAATGTACAATTTCCATTTTTAATTTAAAAACTTTTTATAGTAGGTTAATTTAAATATAATAAAATTAAGAAACACGATTATCTTATTCTTATTTGTATGTATCATTAAACCGTGAACGGCGAAGTAAAGTTTTCGAAAAATATTTTATTTTCATATTTGCAAAAATTTATAACTAAAAAATGACAATATTATTATTTATATTTTATAATATTATTAATTCTATATTCATTTTCGCATGTTTCAACAGTATAATTTGAAAAACTTCTAAATAAATTATTATTATTAAAAATAAATTTAAACATAAAACATTAAATTGTTTAACGTTATTGTCCTTTATTTGGCAAAACGATTGTTTGTCAGACTTCTGATATGAGATATAAAAAATGTAATATATTATAAATGTTTTATTATAAAATTTTTAATCAAAATCTAACAATTAAATTATTTAAACTAGCATACTATATAATTTACCATAAGTTATTATGGTATCATAATATTAAGTAATTTAAGTATAGGTAGTTGAATCTACTTACTTAATAAATAAATTCTATGTAGTTAATAAATAATTTAAATTTGATATTTTTGATGTAAACTGTTTTTAATAGGTACCAATTTTATTATATTAATTTTATTTATTTCCTGAAAAATATAATAATAATTTGTCTAAGAATTGTATTTACTATTTTTCTTGTTTTTATATAAGGGATGAATGAGATCATAGTTTTTAAATATATAGTATAAACTAATGAGAGAGATTATAATATTGTGGTTTCCAAATTGCGACTGATATGCGAAGAAATATTGATTTCTTACTGATTAACTAACTGTATAGAAATTAAATTATTTGATTACTTATTTAAAATTATTATACCATTTATACTATGTGCATAAATAATTTTTAATTGCGTCCAATTCGAACGAATAGAAACGTTTAATTGTACCACTTTACTGTTTTCTTTAATAATTATTTTAAAAACGTGTCGATGTCTTGATTCATCTCGCAAGTCGAACGTTTAAATTTCTTTTATTTAAGTATAACAAAAAAAACAAACAAAAATTCAAAATATTATTATAAATTATGTCTACGTGGTGTATTGTTCAAACATTGACGTATAATAATTCGATATGTACGAGTATTGAGTAATACAGAGAATATAACTAGTTATAACTAACTTATTTTAATATGTTATTATAATCGTGTTATAATTACTATTTAGGTGTTACGATTACAAATTTACAATAGAGATTATTTAAATATTGCGTTTACAAATATTAAATATAATATTGTAAATTATGATATTTTTATAATAATTATACGTTAAAATGTTATTATCACTATGCAAAATTCTATTGTCGTTATCAAAAACTATATTGTATTATTAATATTATTATATAAACGTCGTTACTTATTAGCCATACGTTATGATATCGTTATCAGATAGCAAATAATATTATTTGATTAGAAATTAATAATTCGAAATAAGTTGGGAAATAAGACGAACATCCCACATTTTTAAACTGTAAAATGTATGAGATGCGAGATGTGAATGATTTAAAAACGTATAGTATTAAATAAATATTACAGAAAATAGGTAATTATTATTTATTAATGGGTATTTATTATTTTACAGTTGGTACCTATACGTATAATATGAGCTATTCTTATTTCTACGTTTCTCCAATGTTTTTTTTCTTTATATTTTAAATATTATAAGTACCTACAAATAGAAAATATGAGATGGAACGGTATTTTTATTATCTACCTATTTGCAAACAAACTGTACAGCGTATTTATTTTTCGTCTACACGTGCGGTTAGTATGTTATATACTTAATAATATAATAATACGTTACACTTTACAAAATAAATTATGACGCTGTGAGGTGTCAAATTCGAATCGGTTATTTTTGGTCCATATAGAATTTGTCTCGTCCGAATTTGTTCTCGTTTCTCGTCTTATCAATACATCGTAACTGACAATAATATTCATCCTCCCTTGGCTCCCTTATGTCTATAATATTATCATGTGAGTTTCGCGAATATCGATTATTTGGTGCACACCATAATAATAATAATAATAATAATAATAATAATAATAATAATAATAATA
>JAIUCT010000009.1:1414660-1449250 GCA_021307375.1 Tetraneura akinire | reverse complement strand
TAATAATAATAATAATAATAATAATAATAATAATAATAATAATATAAAATATAAGAGGTACAATAAATCCATGATCGTATTATTATTTATTGTATTTGTGGTATCAAATTGGCCGGGTGGTTTAATTTTATTTTACCGTATGGCAGAAATATGTAGATAAAAAAAAAAAAAACCCCCGTACGTAACTACGTGTGTGCCAGACTGTGCCGTGGCACTATAAAAAATTGCTGAAAAAAAAATTAAATCGTTTCTACGTAATAGATATTTAAAATTAAAATATTTAATTTTCCAAATTAGATTTTTATAAATTTGTGAGAAATAAATTTTATGCATATACATTTTACTAAATTGTTATTAGAAATAATTTATTTGAATTTAAAAAATCTATATTATATAACATTTGTTGGCGGTATATTTCAAAATAATATTTACGAAAAATCGAAAGTACCCGAAGTATAGTTCGGTATAGATTCTTGCCTTATATACCGCGGTTATTATATAGTTATTATTGCTAAACGTGTTTATATATTATATACCGCCCGAGTAAATTATAATATTATAATGTGACGCTGTAAAATTGATTATAATAATATGAATAATATTGTAATATATACTTTTGCTCGATTGTCAAAAATATTATTGTTACATATTAATATTATCGGTCGTGTTACAAATAAATAATATGATAATGCATTGCGGCGAATATAATACATTGCGTACGTTTTACATTGTGCGTCGGGCCAAAAACCGTTAAAATACTTTTTGTCGCGCCACTCCCGTCCGTCCGCTGACGCGTTCGTACGCGTGTTCGGATCGTCGGCGGCGGGTGGGCGGGAACGGCAGACTAAATCGCATGAAATGTGCCGGGGCGCCCGCCGTCGTCTGGCTACCGCGGTTGCCGTCGCCGACTCTCCAACCCGGTCGATAATATCCGCCGCTTATAATAATAATTGTACGGTTACAACCAAGAACCAACACCCCTCGCTCACTCACCGGGTCCGGTACGCACACCTTAATATTTTTTTAATATATTATTATTATATATATATCGGAATTCTCGAAATATTGTCCTAGGTCGTGTTAACGCGTATACCGCATAACATAATATTATTATTATAATATACACGTGTACAGTCATCATAACGTCGGTTTTCGAATTTTTTTTTTTATACGTTTTAATGATTTTTTTCTTCATAGAATATATCTTTCGCTTTTTTACGACATTGACCCCTCGTGCATATAATATACGCGTATATATTAATATTATATTGTGCGAGAGAAAGTGAGCGACACACGTCGCGTTATAAAAATATGTCACACGTCATCGCGTCACGCGTTTATCGTATCTTTTATATCATATATGATATTAATAATACGATAAAATATTACACGAGTATTATTATAATTATATAAAATAATATACCCGCGGTAATATTTATTTGGTATATTCGTGGTTTACAGTGTACGGTCATAGTGGTTACTGTGTATGGTTACTGGTTAGGACGTTATATGGAAAATAATTCGGTGAATACGGATGACACCGGAAATACGAAACGTTCGCGGTTCGTAACGCGTCGTCGTTCATCCGTATCGAAAATGTCGTGTTTTTTTTATTATTATTATTATTGTTTAAATTTAATTTCAATCGCGCGTCGGATGGAAACGTTATAAATCGTTTGCAAACAATATAATAATGACGAAATTTTACGCATAATACGCCTACCCAGAGTAATATTATTTTGTATTGTATAAAATAAATATATTTTACACTGCGCGTGTGTATACGGTAAAATGTGGAAATAATGCGAATTGCAATCATAACGCCGCCGTGTGTTTACATATTACGTATTAATCGTAGTCGAAACGAGATAACGAAATGTGATAAGTATGCGAATATACGTTATAACAATAATTAATAATTATTATAACGATTCAGAACGTAACTGAATTCATTAATCTTTTTTTATTATATATTAATATATTTATATTATATTATATACCTACGCGGGTTAGGAATATTATAACCTGAAACAATCGTATCGAATACATTATTTTTATTCATAATATATTATTATTATATAATTTTTTTTCTTTTTTAACAAAATCTTAATTAAATGACAAGTATAGATTATAGCAGCGGTTCCCAAACTTTTACTGCCACGGCACACTTAGAAATCAGATTATGTTTGGCCGAACCCCAACTTTAACTCGACCTTAATTAGTTTTCAACGTTTACCCATATAAATATTATTCAATATTCGGGAAAAGTTTATCATTCAGGAAATTTTTTATCATTATTGTTATGCTACAACGCATTATGTGTTAAGTCTATAAGTCTAATATCAAAATTATAACTATACGGATTTGGGCATAATCTCGGGCATAATGTAATATACGTATAGTTGACATCCTTGACTAAAGATTAAAAATAGGTAATATTAGTTTACGTCAAAATAATATTTCATTATGATTCATAATTTACACGTATTTTTTTCCTCTTATAAAATTAAAAAAAATACGAGTACTTAATATTGAATAATTCTTATTTATTTTCACAAGAAAAAAAAATACTTCAAAAAGCCTTGTTATTGTTGCACGTACCTTAGATTCTTAGATTCCGTAGAACACACTTTGGGAACCGCTGGACTTATATAGTATTCTTTAAACAACATTTAAAAATATATTTTTTTTTTTTAATAATAACATTTTTTTTGAATTTTTTAATAATTTTACTTTATTACCACCATACATGCATTTACAACGTGTTCTTTAATGTTAATTATATTCGACAATTCGATAGCGAAATATGTTAATTCCATCATACTCCAAAATATGTGTAACGTTCGTTCGGTTAGATATTTTTGATAAAATTTAAATTGAAAAGGCTAAATTATAATAATATATTTTTACTGTTAAAATATAATATTTATTTGAAATATGTTATATTATTATTATAATTTAGGTACACGTTTGTTTAACATTTTGTTAATTTCAAAGATAAAACTAAAGGAAATCATTGAATTGATTAATGCTGCAGATGTATCACGTTTGTATAGATTTTCATAAAAAAAAAATGTTACATAACACGAATTTCAATGTATAATACACGTACAATATAATAATAATAATTTTTATTTATTGAAATGTATGATAGTAAACTTTATCTACCTACGTAGTTGCCTATGAGAAATAAATAGAAATATTTCTTCATTTTATATTTTGTTTTACATAGGTTGTGGGTACTTATATAAAAAATATTTGAACCATTATTCTAGCGTCTAGTCGTTAGAGTATTTTTCCTTGAATTTTTCTATCTCTCATTCTTTCTTTCTCATCCCACGTGTTTTTTTTTTTTTTTTTTTATATATATTATTTGCCCTATAATTTTCTTCATTCTAACTACTAAAATAATACCTAGATATAAATCAACGTTAGAGCTATTATAACTGTAATGACATCATATAAATTGCTCAAAAATACTGTGTGTTATGTATTATGGTATAATACATTTAATGATAGTGACGTTTGTACTTTGGAGCTATATATAATATATGTTATATAACAATAAATATTTTGTTTTGTATTATAACATGTTTCGTTTTATACGAAAATTTGAAATTAACAATAAATTTACGAGTACTTATTTAAAGTATAACGTGATGATATTTTTCATCGATCACATTTTTTACTTAAAATTTTGCCTCAGTACTGTCAGTTCTCAATTTAAATTATACTTTTTTATATTTTAATAAAATGAAAATAGGTTAAGATTCCATTTGCTATAGTCTCACAAAGTCGCAACAAAAATCTATAAGATAAATAAATAATAATTATAATTTTGAGATTCGGGTCATTATTATAATGCATTTGTTTGATTAAAACATAAATGGTGAATTTGTTTATACACTGTACAGAATAATAAATTAATATTTATACTACGTTCATAATGGTTTATGATCACCTATGTGGCTATGTTATAATAACCGTGTTCTTGATTATTATATTGAGAAGTTGTTTTAAGATTTATGAATGGTGTCATTATTTCGAAAATAAAAATAATATATTATGTCAATAATAAATCCTATATATATATATATATATATATATATATATATATATAGGGTGATCGCTGATTAGAATTTCGTGTTACAAACATAATGGAAATGACACTAAAAACGTATTTAATTCTCACTGTATTTATAACATGAAATTTTGATCACTTTGTATAATGTTTGTATGAAGAGAAATATTGAGGAAGTGGGTACTTCAACGAAAGGTCGTGTATTTCAATATATTAAGTACATGCGTTATGTTTGTTATTCCATAAAGTAATATTGTGTTTCAGTGTGTGTAGAGTAATTTTTTTATTTTGTTTTCTCATTATAAGACAAATAAAGTAAAATTATTATTGTGATACTTGATAAAAGTGGTTACTGAACTGTTACTGAACTCTGATAGAATGAAATAGGTTTTCCAATCGAGACTTTTTTTTTATGAAACTTCGATATACTCTCATTGATGATTTATTTGTAGTCGTTTCATATGTAACTATATAATATACGAGTATATAGTAATTTATACTATTCATACCGGTTCGTATCGTCGAATGCGGATCTAATATAAAATTAAGTATTACACTATAATAGCTATATAGCTGTATTGAACGTCCATTGTTTCCACATTCTCCTTTCAATCTTGACATTTGACGATCTGTACTAGCATTATTCTAAACTTTCAACTTTTTTAATATTATAATTGAATTAAAATAAATTATTAATTTGTATTTAAATTTTGACCGATTATATATAAATATATTTAGTATAAAACGCACGTGTATTACATATTTTAACTGTTGCATCGTATATAAGATATTTTTTAAATAACTATATTTTTTATTCGACATGCCAACTATACACATCATAATATAAGACGTAGATATTATAAGGTTTTAAATAACTTATCTATGTATTATTTATTCATATGAAAAAAATTATACCGTTTAGATATTTATTTTTTGCTATATCTATATCATAGAAATTCATAAATATTTTATACCCGAGTATATTATAAATACAATAAAAATATATAAAATTATAAAATTATATTATAATATATATTTGTATATTACGAGAAATGGAATAAGGTCTATAAATGTAATTTTAAAATATATGTACTCGTACCTAATCATTTTTATATATTTTATTTCATGTGATAGGCGTTTTTTTTTTTTTTTTTAATAAAATATTCTCTTAAATATAAAAAGTGTTTGTTTGGTATATTTTTTCTCTGTGTATATAATGTAATCCGATATCTTAAACAACGTGACTCGTAATTGGCATTTGTGATATTATATAAGGTATGTTGAAAATAATAATGTATTATCTTGTTATTATTGTTTTAACGTTGATGTAAACATGTTGGCGATAATCTTGTCGAATGACGTAAGTCGTATGTGATAAATACATGGGATCTTATATTCGAAAAACGAATTTAACGGTTGTTATATTCAAGATCGTTGCTTTGTACAATCACTGAAAGTATAGGTACGAGTATATATACCTAGTAAAGTTGGTATACTATAAGGTTTTTTAAGGTTATAAAATTGTATAATTGACTTATGAAAAGTTTTGAATTATCGAGAGTTATGAGAAATGAAAAGTGAATTTGTGTTGTGCATGTGCAATAGAAATTATGATGTAGATAGATATATAAAACTAATAATTATTACTCGTATTTGTTGATCACTTTACGATTCTAATACCTTAGTTTTGAACGTTCATTGACGTTAACAATATTTCATATGTCGCCTATCCCGAAATGTTACTTCTTAATATTTAGTTATTATATTAACCAAGTACATTATATTTTTTTAATTTCCTTGATATTTCTAAGAGATCGTGCAGTTACTATATTCGAACATTACATTTTATATACCTAGGTTTACATAAATAAATGTATAGATAGTTGTTTCATTATTTGTAATATTATACATTTACAGTGTATTTGTTTTTGGATCGATTAATATGATATCCACGCGTTTGAAAGCGAAGAATAATAATATATTAATATTGTAATCAATATATGAAGTAAAATTACAACGTACCACGTAGGTATATAATAATATAATACGCGTTCTTCCGGTCGTGTAGGAGGAAATTCGAGAAGGATACGTACGATATATTGTATTATTGTCTCTGGATAGATGGTAATTAAAAAAATAAAATAAATATTAACTAATGTATATTTTGTTTAACGATAAAATTATACGGTCGCATTTCTGTTTTCAATTGCAGTGTTGCATATTAAACGGCCGTGAGAGGTGTTTAATATACTAGTATTAATTATGTTTTAGTTGAAAATATGCCATAGGAAATTCGTTTTATTTTAAATTAATTAAAACGTATATTTAATTACGATTCTATGTTGATCGGTGATCATGTTATACGATCAAATTTCATTTTGTTAACCATTACATTACCTCGGTCACCCCATACGCGTTACTACACAATATAATACTACTATATCGTCCTTGGTTTTTACAAATATTTATAATTTATATATTGCATTACATCTATTAATTTATATTTATATTATTATGTTTATCTTTATATACACGCGCGTCCATACTAGCTATACGACTGACGAATGGTCGCTAATTAACGTGCATCAGTCGGTCGGATCGGAATAATAATTTAAACTACATTGTACATAAATACATAAAATATTACACGAGTACATAATATAGAGTGTAACACGGGTGTGTCGTCGGTTTATGTGAGTCATTCATCGATTGTATACCCGACGACGTCCATCGGAAATTTAGAAAAATATATTATTTACATAATATTATATTATTTAACTTATTGTTTAATTTACTTTCCGTTTCGGTAAAATGTGACGAACGAAATTATTAGTCTAAATAAAAAATTATTATAGTGTATAATATTTTGAATCGTATAAACGTGAGCTCGAATCTAAGTATATAATATTATATTATTATAATTTGTGCGTGCGGATACCAGAGTTGAGTCACATAATAAATATAATAATAATAAAATATATATTGTACGTGTTTTTCCATTTATTTCATGTCGTTACAACATTTTTATCCGCATACCCCACTACGCCAATCGCCAGTGTTTTTAATGTATATTAGGTACATATTGTGTTATAATAATTTTTTAATAAGTGCGTGTTTAATTCTTTATTCCGTCGATGCAGTAGAAATGCCACTTTGACATTGATTTTGGTACCTAGTGATATACCATGGTTAATGCGTATAAAAGATAAAATACTCGTACGAGACGAGAGCGCGAACAAAATTAGATTATAGTGTAAAAAAATAGATGTCTTTAATAGCACTGCTCTCTATATATGCTGCAGTTTGAATCGTATTATAGACGTGTGTGATGTACATTAAAATATAAAATATTAATAATTACAACTAGGAATGTGTAAAAAAAATGGAAAAATCTTAAAGTGTTTAATTTAACTTTTTTTCTAGTTTATCGATCGAGATATAATATTATTATAATAACCTGTATACATATAACGTACAGTCAAGTATACATATAGTCATTAGTCATATTATAATGATTTGTAATATGAATTATGCAGTATTTAAAAAATATATCATACACGAGGTCCGAATGACCTCATATATACAGCAACTATTTGCATATTTATAAAATACAAATTTGAATGGTTTAATTTTTTTTTTTTTTTTTTTGTGAGTGCAACAAAATATGAGTAAATTATAAATGACTTATTTATATTATATAATATAGTGTTATATTTTAATATATATTATACAAATATTGTTTTGTCAATTTTTTCTAATCCATGTAGAAATTAATGGTAAAGTTAAAACCTACGAACGCGATAAAATTTTCACATTAGGCGTGCCCATAAGCTTATTGTTCGAGTATAGTATGATATATTATAACATTAATATTAATATCATAAGTCACGTTGAATTTTAGTTAATTATTCGGTAGGACATTTAACCGAGTCTCTCTCTCCCTAGAGAAAATTCCCGAACACATTTTTTGGACTCTGGCAAATATTATTGTGTTATAATTATATCACAATAACATTATTATAATATAATAATATGTATTTAGCATTTTATTTTATTGTTTTTATTTTTTTTTTGTTAATGCTTACAATGCAGGAATAAAACATTGGTGCCAAAGTGCGTTGTGCGTGTCACGATCATATTATAGTCATATCGCTGTTATTTATATTTTATATCTATTGTAAGCGAGACGTTTTGAGTCTCGAACAATGTCTGAAGGTTATTTCCAGTAAATTATATATAAAATAATGATTAGTAAATAAATGCCTCTGTTTATACGTAATATTTGATACTCGTATAAAAATACGTGCGTTACTCAGTGACACATTGAGAATCGTGTGTGTGTGTGGTTTTTCTAATCATTTGGACGATGACTTCATTCAAAGTCGTCTCTTCGTACAACACTCGCCACATGAATCATATTATATTTACGTGTTTTTGTTTTATTTGACAAAAATTGTTTGCTTTACGTTTTAATATAGAAACACGTTATGATTTGGAATAATGTATAATATCATTGCAGACTGCTGCGAAATAATATAACAACTCGTATAATATCATAACACTTGAACTGTGTACTTACACTAATCTATATATATTATTTTTTTTTTTTTAATAAATTACACTGCAGCAGTTGCAATAATTTTAATTGCATACACATTACGAAATATCTTTTTCGGTCGGTCTTGTTGAAAATATTTTAATTATTGTAATAATTAATAAATGTATAATATGCATAATATACGAGTATATAAAGCAGATTGCCACGTACTGTTAAACGCGTTGATTTTATTTTTAGAAAACATCTACAGCGCGAGATAATCGAAAATTTATGTTACAGAGACGGGGGTGGGGGAAATCTCGCAAACATTTAATGCTATTTCAGCCGTTTTCGTACCATTGTGCGATTACCATTGTACGTTCTTTTTTTATCATAATATTCAAATATTCAATAATAGTGTTATCGTTTTGTGACAAAATGTTTATACCATTAACTTTTACTATTGTACATTATAATCGAATGGATCGGCGTTATAATATTATAATATGAATTATAATACAAATTATACTTCATAATTAACAGTGATTTTATGATATAAAATTGAACGTGATTTGAATTCGTAAAAATAATATTTTATAAATTATAATATAGGTACATAACTCGTACTGGCCCTGAGTTTGGTTTGTTGTTTTGAATTTTGGTTTTTGTCATCTTAGTCCGAACATTTCATTGTTCCTTTATACGATAAATTGACAATATTATTATATTTAATTTACCGTCTAGCATCATAAAAGAAATTTAACATCGTTCTCGTAGGGAAGTTACAGTCGTTGTCAAATGTCAATTGAACGTACGCGTCTCGTACAATGTTCAGAAACAGCATACTAATACACATTATAATAATAGATGAATAATTGTGTGTATTATTATTATTATTATTATTACTTGTTAGAGTTTGTTTTTTTTTTATGTTTACTCTGCTTGTTTTGTATAATATTTCTATCATAGACTAAATATTATAAAATATACAAGACGGGAAATGAAGCCCGTCTTATCAATAGACCCAAATTGCAACACTAACTGTATGAACCGAGTTCGCGTTCGATCGCTAAGAGGATCGCCATGTTATCTACAGTTATGATATTATTTTCGTCCTCTAATGTAAAACTATATAATATTCTTTTTAACAACTACCAACCATGTAATAAAATACTTTATTTTCAAATAAATTATACGTACAATGTACGTAATTTTGGTTAACAGATATCGAAGAAATAATCGAACACGTATCGTCTGTAGACGATTATTCTAAGAGAGACTATATAATATGTAGCTTTGAGTTGTGGCTTCGGCCCCCCACACGGCCACACCTCGACAGACCAGACCGTTCGTTACCTGTTTGTTATACGTTTCTGTGTAATTTTTGTCTGTGATTTGTATCTTATATTTTACATACCTTATACCTAGAACTGTGTTCGTTCGTCTAGCACGAAGAACGATAAAGAAAAAAACAAATCTTTTTGTTTTATCGGTCACGCTGATTAATTTCCGACGGATCCACCCGTTGGTGGATTAGTCCAATATAATTGGAAAGGAACAAATTCAAATTATTTTTAACACGATAATATTATAATAATTTATACACTCCCTCGGCGGATATAGCTCGTATTTTATATATAATAGCTGCAGCTCTCTAGCCTACAAATTATGGTTTTCGATTTTCTAATGGGATTTCTTTTTGTTTTTAGCTTATACGATATAATGTTCTGAATATTTATTATATATTATACAATAGTATTGCAGCATTTAATCGTTTTATATCATTTTAAGACACACGCACGCACATAATTTTATGAATTTATCGTAATTTGTACTCGTAGGTAGTGCGATCACGATGACGGTAGCATTGTGTGTGTGTGTGACGCGCGTATATTGACAAAACTGCAGTTGAACCATATTTTGTACTCTCTTGTCGTATAGAGCCACGTATAGTTATTTACATTCGAATTACGATTTATGAGGTGATATAATGTGTATTTATGATATAACTTATAAGTTATATGCCTAGTCGTGTTTGTGGACTTTGTGTGTGTGTTCTATTATAATATTATATTTTACCGTATAATATCACGGGGGGAGGGAAATAAACGTTCGGATTGTTTTACGTTGTTATATTTTAAAATAATCGTGTCGGGTCTTTTTATTTCGTTATCGCGACGAAAAGGCGTAAAAATATACTATTGGTTTAATCACAATATATTTAAAACGGCTCGGTGAAACGTCAAACGTGTTCTGGCTTAAATAATATGTTTGTGACATATTATTATAAACATACAATAAACGTTCATGGTGTTAACGACCGTTCGTTTTTTTCTTTTTTTTTCTTTTTTAATATTGTTATCTACCCTCGTATAAGTCCGCGGTGTGATTGGATTCGATGTCAGAAAGTTGGATCGATAAAAATATTTCAACGTTCAGGCGTCATATAGAATCGATAAAATAAAACGCTATTCGTTTCAGTGGTATTTATATTTAGTTATCAATTATCAAAAATATAAATTTCTTTTATCTGTAATTCTATATATGTGCTAGTTACGTAGTTCTGGTATAACGTTTTATTTATAGACGCAATTTCAAAATTGTTTGATACTGCATTTTGATGATGAACCAAAAGTGTGAAACTAATCCGTTGTTATACGATATAAGAATTATTATAATATTAAGAGTTATTTATTGTTTTATTATTTTATGTATAGAAATTATGCGTTTTAAGTATGCTATATACCAGTATAAGACCGTAATAATAATTCGGTCATACATCGCTGTCGGTTTTTATGTGGATTATAAATATTTTATTTTCACCACGAGTATAACGTATAGAGTATATCATCGAAAAATGACACGAATAAATTTCAATTTAATACATTTTATTCCTCGACTAACAATTTTAACGTTTTAATATTTAAATTTTAAGATAATATATGCATCATTGAATACACGATTATAGTTCATTTGTGATAACTATAATATATATTATAATAATATACGAACAACGATAAAAAAATAAAAAATATTTTTCCACGTTACAAACACATCTGTATAGTCTTAAGTTTTTTTTACCATGAGAACTTGACATTCGAGAGAATACAATCCGATTCATTTACAAATCGTATAGTTTTCTTAAAAACTAAACGCACTGAATATTCCTCGATAGTTTGTAAGACTTTTAAGATGACCGTGTAAAATAAAAATATAATTAAAATCATATTATATTATTTTACAGTTATTGCATTTAGAATTTGAACAACAATCGCACTTTCGAACGTGAGCGTTTTTGGCAAATTTTAAACTGTCTGACGTCCGAACATTGGCATTGAAATTTTGGGGTTAAGGTTACACGTCCGAAAATATATGAATTTAACTATACTTAGACGTTTTTAATCAAATTAAATTACGCACGTAAAGTCTTTTCTGCGTTATGGCAGACTGCGATGTACGCCTTTCGTTACTCAATATATTATATACACTCCGCGCGTACTATTTTTACTGGTTTCGTATATAGAAGTCAAAGCGGGCGTTTGTTCATTATCATTTATCGGCAGTCGTTTAGAATCACAGACTTTGGCAACATTTCCTCGTACATTTCTTATGTGTGTCTTATAATATTTTACACCAATAAAAACTCGATTTAAACGATCAGATAAAACGAAATTTTTTCACTGCGAAGTTGTGTTTATATACCTTGAAAAATCACGTCTCATTGAAATTCGCGTTTTCGTTGCGCTACGTACGTACTATGATATATTTATATTATTACGATTTATTTATTAATATTGTACATTGCGACGGTTAGAAATTAATTATTTGTAATAATATTATTATAATCGTTTGCAATCATACAAAGTGGGCAATGGAAAGCGCTATATATTTGAAATTAAAGTAAAATAAAATTTCAGCCAAAAAACGCACAGCCATCTATTTTTGCGGTTTCATGAATACCATAAACACAAGGCCGATTATTATGCAATTGAGCGCATCCCTCCGTGTTTTTATTTAATAAAATAATAATAATAATAATAATAATAATAATAATAATAATACATGTTAGCGTAAGAGTACATTGGGAGCCATGAGAAAAATATTGATATCCTCTCGTGCGTTGGAAATTTAATTTCTAGTGATAACGATAAAGTCACAATGCAATAACCTTGTATATTGAAACGATGGATAAAACTATATATTTTACTGTTGAACAGCGAACAAAACGATGCAAGTCAATGTTAAATTAAAATCGACTGCAGTTAATAGTAGTCATATGGATTAACGTGTGCTATCTAACTAGTATATAAATACACGTTATAATAATATTAATATACACAGGAACACAATGTAACGTATTAATTTCACACGACACAGTATGATAATAAAATGTAAAAGTTGTTCATTATATTCCAAAACGATCGTGAATTTATTTTTAAAACTGAGATTTTTAAATACAATAGTATTTCTTTTATACTCGTATCTTAGCGAGTATATAATATAGATTATTTTTTAATATTAAAATATACACATCTCGTTTAAACGCAGTCCTAATGTTTCTTTTTTTTCGAGAGAGAGAGAGAATATTTCCAAGTCTGGTACAATCGTCGTCGAGTACACCAGCTCAAGACATAATAATAATATAATAATATAGGAACGAAACTGCGAGTCGCCATTAGCCGCAATATAACAAATAACAATAACAATCATCGAATATAATTGACTCTGAAAACTAAATTGCCAAAGGGGGAAGACGAGGATAATAAACATAACGATCGTTTACTAAACGGCCAGCTTAGTCTATATATATATATATATATATAAACGAATTCTATGTGTATTGTATATATTATATAATATATAATTAGTTATTTTTATCAGTCACATGTTTTCGTGTAATGTGATACTAATGCTACTACTATATACTTTCACTATATTATTATGAATAATAATTTTAATATATATTCCTATATATAATTTGCTTCCATAGGCGCGCATGGACGCCATCGTACAGACTGTATAATACACTTCTATACATGCGGTGATAACGTTATTCGTTTAAAACATTGTAACATATTTGTTATTATGTATTGGAATAATAATAACGTGCACGTATCGCGTGTTTTTATTATTGTAATAAAATACTAAAATTCGTTTTCTTATACAACGTGTTTATTTTTTCGTGCAAACGTATTTTTGAATCGATTATATACCTATATAATATAATTGTTATAATGTTATCTACCTACTATTACTGTCGTTGTCGTACGATTTTACCGAAATATTGTAATAAAACGTGATTTCCTCGTTTATTTAATTTTTTTAATCTGTTTTTCCTTATACCAGTATGAGCAGTTGCAGCGAACCGCAAAACGCACGTTTCAACGTACTTATATTGAGATTTTGCAATTTACAATATGTCGTGGGTATATACTTTGTTACTATATAGGTATGTGTGTATGCACTCGTATAATTATTATTCGGTTATGATAATATGATGTTATACGTTAATAAAGACAATTGTGAGAATTACACGCGTTTCTAAAAAAAAAAAAACATCATTATTCCGACTTGAAACGTATAATATTTTGATCGCCCTGTATATATTGTGTATATATATATATAATATATATATATAATTCCCATCGTGTCTATTGGAATTTTTAGTTTTCACGATACGTTCTTCCGCGGTCTGCACGATACTACAGCTACGTATAATCGACATCACAGTCGTTAAACGTTGTATCATATTATAAATATTACTATTAATTCACGTCATCGCATGCTAGCTCACAAACGGATGTTTCTCTGTTAATTTCAACTGCAGTGCGTTACAGTACTACGCGTATATATTATATACATAAATTCAAATTTTATGGTATCTATTATTATCGTATTAATATATTATACCTACGTATATTCGTGTGCTGCGGGATTAATAATATACTTCTACGGATAGAAAGTATAATAGTATTATTATAAAGTATAATAATTGTGTAATTTTTTACGGTCGTAAAATACAATTTCACGTTTATCACGAATTTATAACTTAATCGCGTTTAAAGCCATAAGTCTTCTAAGTCTTCGATTTGGTATATATACCTGTACTTACATATATATATATATATATATATGCATTAGACCTAGACGCGTTGAAATATTTTGGTCGCTGACACTCTTGGCAGGTTCACAGATTCCAAATATTGGCGCCAGTATAATAGTACTCGCGTGGAAATTTTTCTATTTTATAGCCCTTCGATTCGATTTCTTTTATTAATTATCCTACGATTTACGTCAATCCTTTGAAAAGTAATGTTAATAAAAAAAAAAAAAATATAATAATAAATAATTATAATATATTATCATAATATACACACCAACTATGGAATATAGTCGAAAATGTTTTTCTAATAAATACCGACGAAACGGATCGTATTTGTGCACACGAAAAATTATCGTGATTTCGATGACATTTAATTAATTAAAATTTGTATGGATCGTGCGTGTGTGTAATCGTGAAGCAACCGCATTTCAACGTCACTATATATTATAATTTATACTCTAAACGTCTGCCAAGAAATATTAAATTCAAAATTATGAACATAAATATTTAAGTATATAATTTCAAATTGAAAATTGCAACATGTACCTATAAAATTCTAAAATTACCTTTAACACCCAAATAATATAATATTATCTCGACAGGTTTTCTTTCTTTTTTCTACGAGCATATATTATATTATAGAATCATAATGATTGACCAGTGCTTTCATTTTTGTTTTTAGGTGGAGCAACGAGATGTTCCTGGAATCGACTGCGCGTACCTGGCCATGGACACGGAAGAGGGCGTGGAGGTTGTGTGGAACGAGGTACAGTTCTCGGAGCGCAAGAATTACAAAGCTCAAGAAGACAAGATTCGGCAAGTGTTCGAAAGTCTCACGCAGCTTCAACATCCGAATATCGTGAATTTCCACCGTTACTGGACGGATACACACAACGACAAACCACGTGTAATTATATATACCTATATCTACAATGCGATCGGTAATAATCGAAAACTTAGTTGAATATATAATTAAATAATAACATTAACAAAATTGTTTGAAAAATAATCTAAACATTATATTTTCTTATTATATTTGAGTTTTGATGGCATATTTTATGCGTATAATATTTTTGAAATCGTAAGTATAATGATATAATTGGACCTAAATTCTTGTATTATATATTATATAATTCGACGTTAAAATGATATCACAAATATAGACGCGCGTCAAATCAACACTATATAATACGTGGGGGAGTAAAATAAAATAAAAATAAAAGATTATAATATACGCAGTCGAAGAATTTATTAGAAGAAATTATGGGCAATCGTGGAAATATGATATGGAGGACAGTCGTAAATTATTTATGTAATAATAATTATAATACACTATATTTTTTTTTTTATATTTTTTTAGCATTCGAATTATATTTTATCAGGCCTGAGGGGTTCAAGTATGATGATAATATAATATTTAGTGTTTTCTATCGCCCTTCATTTAATAGACATAATCATAAAAATTATTATCTCGACTTTTATGTATATTCTTGTGTGTGTGTGTACACATGCGAATTGCGATAATAACATTTATATTTATATTGCATAGGTATACAATTTTTTTTTATACCTCGGTTAATAGCGATATGGGTCCATGTGTGTTTTTACAGGTCATATTCATCACGGAGTATATGTCTTCTGGCTCGTTGAAACAGTTCCTAAATCGTACCAAGCGCAACGTGAAGAAAATTTCGCTGACCGCGTGGAAACGATGGTGCACGCAAATCCTATCAGCCCTAAGGTATGTGCAACAGCGTTAGACGCTCCGATCCTGTTGGTATTAGGATCATATTATTTCGAATTCTTTTTTTTTTTTTTTTTGTTCTCATTTTTCATTTCTGCTACACGTTATTATATATAATTATATTGTTTAGCAGCCGAGCGCATATATATTTTATTTTAGAAATAACGAATATAAGTATAATTATTATTTTGTGTGTACACAAAACATATATTATATATTATATAATAAATATATTTGTGAGTATATATATATTATAAACATATAAGTAATCATAATAATAATAAATAATCATAATAATAATATTAATATATAAACATTGAACGTGGTAATGGTATATCGTTAAACGTCATAATATATCGTATTATGATCGTTGTAAAAATGTGTAACGAAATTTGTGGCGGTGCACAAACGTATATTATAATAAATAATAATTGGTATATATATATATACACTGTGTATATAGTATATATACCGAACTGCAGTCGTCGTACGTATATATCGTATATTTTTGTATATATGCGTTACTATGGCGTGTCGGGAGAAGATGTGGAAGACCCGTTGCAGATATGGATGACGCTAATGCAACAATAACTGCAATGACGACGATGACGGAACGTAACGGGCCTTATTGTATGTGTTGTATAATTGTATTTTTCAGAAGGATTCTGAAGGAATCGAAAAGAAAGAGAGGAAAAGACGACGGAAAGAAAATCGGACGTTTATACATGGAAACAATAATATAAAGACGACGATAATTTGATTATAATATTCGTCGTACATACCATCGTATATTATTATACTCTCTACCTCTAGTCGTGTCGCGGTTGTCAGAATATTATAATAATATTACAGTATTTATTTTTATATATTTTTTTTTTTTTCGTAATTTTTTATAATCATATATAATATTATATTTTTGCGAGTACTTGTGTAATAGGTATGTGTGATAATCTTCTTAGGTCTGCTGCAGGCAAACACATTTTTTCGGCGCCCGCTAATATGTTATTATTATTTATTTTTCACCTTTATGTATAGGTATTACATTAATTATTTATTTTTTATGATAATAATATTATATCGTACGTGTTGTAATAATAATTGTTATTATTATGTGCGCCAAAAATGACGAACAGAAAAAAAACAAAAAACCGTTTTAGTCAGTACGTACCTGTAGCGTATATCCATATGGTTCGTTATTCTTCTTCCGCGTCCTGTGTACTACGACGCCTGGGCTACGGAAATCATCGAATCACGAGAGAAACGGAAGACGGCGCCCGGCCGCCGATAGCTGATGGTTGTTTTTTTTTTTGGTTTTTTTTTTTTTTTGGTTTTTTTGTTTTTTGTTTTTTTCTGTTTTTTATGTTGTATAGAGATTAAAGAAGTCCAATTACACGCGGGGAAATAAATAAAAAAATTAAAAACACACTAAATAAATAAATAAAAAAAAATTATATATTATGCTATCTCCGGCTGTGGTGTGCTGCGTGAAAAGCCGCCGCCGCCGTCCGAAAGCAACAAAAAAAAAAAAAAAAAAACAAAGTCTTGGTTTTGTTTTTCAGTTACTTGCATTCATGTTCACCGCCCATCATCCATGGGAATCTGACCTGTGACACGATATTTATCCAACACAATGGACTCGTGAAAATAGGATCAGGTAAAGTACCGCACGAGCGAAATATACATCATACGCCATGTAAAGGGACATATATTTTATACGTATAATACTTAATAATAATAAAAAAACTATAATATAACTATATATATACCGTACACGCAATTATTATGGAAGGTGATGATAATTGTTACAATATTTAAGCATGATTATTATTATAATAATAATAAAAATAATATACATTATTATATATTATGTATATGGTTAAAAACGCGACATTTTGTTTATTAAAGCGTCCGAGCCCGTCGTCCGTCCGTGTACGTACGCGTTTGATCGCCGACCGACGGTCCTAGGCTACGACGATGTTAGGGACCGTCCCCGTACGAATTATTCTGTGTAGGATTGTAAACGCGTTCGCGGTATAAAACACATTGTTGTTCCGGCGTAAATAGGACCGCGTGGGTTGTCCAGGACCGGAACCGGTAGGGTAAAACGTACGTGCGGTCTCGGAACGGGCTGGAGGCGCGATCTCGATTGCGACGATACTAATAGTTGTTTTCTTTTGTATTTATAAAAAAAAAAAAACTATAGTTGCTCCAGACACCATTCACGTGCACATCAAATCTTGCCGGGAAAACATGAAAAACATGCATTTCATCGCGCCCGAATGTGGAAGTGAGTACCTATTCTTCGTACAAATCGTTTCATTTATTTATTTTTTTTCATATTTTCTACGTTTTTGTAATTTATTAATTTACTCTCGACCCCGGAATTATATATTTTTAAAACGAAACCTAACCTAACCGTAAAAGGATTCAACCCTCACCCCTATATAGAATTTCGAATGACAAAATAAAAAAAAAATCTTCATAAAATGAAATCGAAATTTCGACAAACATCGCATTATTATTTATTATTGGATTGAATTTAATTAAAAATTTATGAAACTTAAATTAATATTTTCAGGCGTCGTGACGCCCGCAATTGACATATACGCGTTCGGTATGTGCGCGTTAGAAATGGCCTCCTTGGAAATACAGGGGGACAACGGCATGGTGACCACGCAGGAGTGGTTGATTAACCGCACCATAGAGTCGCTGGACGATCCGCTGCAGAAGAACCTGATCTATCAGTGTCTGACGGCAGATTACGAAAAACGACCGTCGGCCCGGACGCTGCTATTCCATCCGGTGCTGTTCGAGGTGCACGCGTTGAAATTACTTTCGGCCCACGCTCTGGTCAAGACTGGTAAGTGTGTGGTTCCTACACGGAAACAACCGCGTTTCGATCGTCCTCACGAATGTAATTTAATGATAATGTTATTTTGTATTTTTCAAACGCCCCGAAAGAACATTTTGCCGACCGATTGTCCGATGAAATGTACCCTCCGGAAAGAGTGATGGCCGAAATAGTGCACGCCAACGACAACAATGACGATACTAACGTTGATGACGCCGCCAGCGACAGAAAAAACACCAGATCGGTCCAATTTAAAATGTCGGACGTCCCCGAGAGCAACAAGCTCGAAAAATTTGTCGAAGACGTCAGGTTGATATTATATGATAAATTGATAACATAATAATAATAATATTATTATTATTATGAAAATATAACGTTGTAGTATTAATATAATATTTTTTTTTTTTTTTATACACACTTATATAGGTTTGGTATATACCCCTTGACAGCTTATGCTCTGGAAGCTGGACCCGTACGACTGACCACGTATCAACCGCAGAGTCCGACTGGTTCAATGGATCAGTCAATTCCGTCAGACAGAAGTAGTGTTGGGCCAATCGACGTGGAAGTCAGACGCATTGTCAATATGATGTGCAACATCAAACCACGAGATGATGCTCAAAATGACTTTATGGTTAGCGTTTACTATAGTTTATTGTACTGAATATATTACATTAAAATATGCAAAAATAACTGGTACTGTTGTTACTCGTCTAAAATATTATGATGTCTTTTAACAATTTTTAATTTTAATTACTATTTAGTATTTTGCCTATTACAGTAACAGACCTATTTCATTAATTTTCCACAGTAATCTGTAACACTCGTTTATACACATACCAATGTATATTTAAATGATTTACTCGTATTTAAGTCAATCGGATTAAACATTGTTAATTTGTTTTTAACTTTTGTAACATATACAATTATGGCGGAATTAAGTAAATATTTTTATCTTAATATTAGATAATTCTTAATGATCCATAATCATACAATATAATTACAATATATTTATATATATATTCATAATAACAACATTTATTTAATATAATTATAATAATTAATAATATAAAACTAATAATGCCTGATATATCATAATAAAATTTACTGTTTTAGATTCTGAGCGAAGCGAAGAATGTATTGGTTTTACAATGATGTGTGTCTTTTTTTTTTTTTTTGTTTTTTTTTTTTTTAAGTATGAAGACACTTTTACTACCCGAAATAATGCTCCGATTATCACGAATAGCATATGTTTCCGGTAGCAAAGTGGATGTAGTTGGTA
The DNA here is from genome assembly GCA_021307375.1 of Tetraneura akinire. Taxonomy (NCBI): domain Eukaryota; kingdom Metazoa; phylum Arthropoda; class Insecta; order Hemiptera; family Aphididae; genus Tetraneura; species Tetraneura akinire. The sequence continues at coordinate 1,428,652 of JAIUCT010000009.1, read as the reverse complement.
CTTTATTTAGGTCATTTTTCGATTTTCTCAAAATTCACCCTAAGCGGTAGAAAAAACGACCAAAAAATGACGAAAAAACGGCATTTTTCAAATTTCGACGAATTCGATTTCAATATTTCACGATAACTCGGGCAATTTTGAAGTTAGAGACTTGAAATTTTTTTTGAGAGTTTATATAGGTACTATGTATATGTGATAAAATTTTGGAACCGTTACGTTCATTTTTCTACAAAATATAGGACTTTGAATATTTCGTAAAATTCTCGTTTTTTTGTATATAATGTTTGATAAAATTAGCAATATTTGGTATTAAGGTCTGAAAATTTTACTGAAGTATATTTATATATTAATTAACATTAATTCAAAATATTAGAAAAATCTATTGTCTCAATTTTTTTTATAGCTGTTTAAAGTTGATATTTTTAGTTTAAACGAAAATATTATGAAAAAAATGACGAAAAATTGGCATTCACAAAAACGTGGCTCTATGGGAGACGCGTGTGGTGTAGTCGGCGAAATATTCTCGAACGCTATCTCGGTGTTGAGCTCCGTCGCCAGGCATCGACAGCGGATGGGTGACCGCCATTTTTTTTTTTTTGCGTTTTTTTTTCGTTTTTTTTTCTTACTATGTCTGAATCATCATATTAAAATATTAAAAAAATCCATGGTAACATTTTTTTTTATAGCTGTTTAAAATTAATATTTATATTTTTTTGTTTTTATGACTGGAAGACACTTGTACTACCCGAAATAATGGTCCGATTTTCACAAATAGCATATGTTTCCGGTAGGAAAGTGGATGTTCTTGGTACTTTATTTAGGTCATTTTTCGAATTTTTCAAAATTGATCCTGTACGTTAGAAAAAACGATGAAAAAATGACGAAAAAACGACAATTTATTAATCAATACCTACATTACCTGACTGAACTTCGCTTAGAATCGTTTTTTTGAATGCAATGGTTTAACATTGCATTTAAATTATAATTATAATCAAATACTATGATATGCACACCTATATCCCTGCGGCAGGAGTATCAGATCTTTTTAAATTTTGAAATAGAAAATTTTTAAAAATTAAACTATTATTATTTAACAAGTAACAACATTAATTTTGATCTTATAATATAAGTTATATTATAAATAAATTATTACTCAAATAATATTATTAGTACGTATTTAGCCAATGTATGTATATAATTGATGTTCTTATTTATAGATGACAATTCTTCTACGGATGGATGACAAAATGAATCGTCAATTGACGTGTTCTATAACGGATGCGGACACAGCATTGTCTCTCTCCCAGGAACTGGTGCATTTTGGCTTTATAAATGAGGTTTAATTCATTAACACTAATAAATTATAACATAAATCTTATAATGTTATCTCATTTATATAGGCTGATAAAGACAAAATATTTGTTATTATTGAAGAGACATTGTCAGAGGGTCCTCAATATAAAGAAGATGATCAATCATCTGTTCAAGTCGACAATGGTATTACACCGTCCAAACTACAAAAACAGACATCTATAAATACTGTTGGTTGTTCGACTGCTTCATCATCGCTTAGACCCAGTGTTATACGGTCACCTATTAAACGCGATGGAAGTTAATGATAGCTAAGTGGCCAACATGTGTTGGCCACTCAATTTCGTCCAACTCATTGCCCATCAACTTTATGGGAACATAATATGTGCTCTTTATATTCATTTCTTCCAAGTTTGAATAGTATAAAACAAAATTTACGATATATTGTATTAATTTTTCTCCGCGTCTGTGTCAATTTAAATTTAAAAAAGAAATAAATCACTTTCCATGCGTCAAGTGTGGAACATAAATTGTTAGCATTTAGACTCGAGTTATTAATATTTATACAAGAATATATATAGCAATTATGATATAAGTATATTTTTACTGGATATTATTAAAAATAATATTTTAATTAAAATGGTAAAAGACACATAAATTATTTGTTTTATATACTATATTTTATCCGTTAATCAATTTTTATGATAAATTGATAAATTACATATTCATTCCAACAAACACAAGTAAAACTATAAAGAAATCGCTCAATGTAATTTTTATTATTATTTATTTATTTTTTTATAATTGATGCTTTTATTCAACGTATTCTATTTATTATTGTTTGTTCACTTTCATCATGTAAACATATTTTTATGTTATATTATTGTCTTCTCTCTCAAACTATTTGTTCAGTTACCTGTCTTTTTTCGAATAATTATGTACGGTCTTAAAAAGTCGTACGACCTTCTGCTTTTTACACTATTATATGTACATGTACTTTTTTAACACATTTACTATTCAACCAATTTATGTCATTTGCCTAACAATGTATGATGTTATGTTCTAAATGTGATATGTTTTTAAATTGAAAAAACCAAAACAAAAGGAGAGATTATTTAGATTTAGGCTTTATTATATTTTACATATGATTTTTGAATACTATATTATTTGTAAATTATTAATGATGAATTAAAAACTGTGATACTTACGACTAAATAATTTTGTTTATTAAATATGTATTTAGTATATTTAGTTAAACTGTGTGCTAATGTAATGTGTATTTTACACAAACTAGAAAAAGATAAAAAAAAAAAAAAAAATAACAATAAAATCAATAATTATAATAATTCATATTTAATAATATACTCGTTAGTCATTTCATATTATATACGATTATATATTTATATTACTTGTATAATTATATATTTTAAAAAAACAAAACAATTTCTTTAAGCTACAAGATTCCTTTAAATAACAAGTGATAAAGAAGAAAAAATTATGAAAAACGAATAATATATAATTGTTGATATAAGAATTCTATGTAATAAAATTAATTTTTTTTTATTCATAAAAGTTATCATAAGTTGATGATATTTTGTTTGATGGTATAAATGTAATATTAATTTATATATGATATTTAAATTTTATAATTCAAAATGAAAATTTTATTTTATTCTATATGTTCATGATTGTGTTGTTAATTTAAATACTGATAAATTAATCATCGTTATAATATTCTATTAGTAATTACTAATTAATTAATTTAGTTTTTATATTACTTTAAAAGGATAATTAATATTAAAACTTAATATATATATAAAAATAAAGAACATTATAATTTTGAGAAATTTAAATTTACATAGTACCTACCTGTATAATGTAGATTAGATTCAAGTAAAATCCAATTTTTCATTATTATAAACATGATTAACATGTATTGTTGGTTGGCATTTAGATTAAAAATTTAAATATTTTTTCTTCTAAAAATTTAAACTAATAAAATATATAAATTATTTACAATAAACGCTGGTTTTTTTTAGAAAATAAAAGAGATATTTTCAAAAACACGAAAATAATTTATTAGACAATACTTATTGCGGTATTATAAAATTCAAACGTTATTGTTCCTTTTAAGCTTTTAAATAGTAACAATTAATATATACGTTATATAATTATTTTTAGAATAATATCGACAACATTCCATTAAAATTATCTATACAAAAAGCCGAGATGATATTGATACAAATGTGGATTAAAATTTGAATTTAACGATAAGTAATCACATTCGAGAAACAATTGTAAACAAAGTTCAGTTTCAGTTAAATGATAATAATATAATATGTATTATAATAATATTAATTACAATATTCACATATTTATTCAAATGCACAACTCATTTACATTGGCGTAGCCAGAAGAGTTTGGATTGGGAGGATCACAGCCATAAAAAATAATCGGTTATAGCAAAATGTTTTTATTAATCTGTCGTTGTCAACCTCGGATTAATTTTTAATCTTTTAAGAATTGAAAAATTTTCTTGCTGGCTTTGCAGTAGTCACGTGTAATGTTGCAAATAATTGAAGTAATAATTTTATACTTGGCAAAATATCAGTATTCAATACAACAGTTGTAGCTTAATGATTCTATCACTGACTCAGGGTTTTCTTTATTATTGTAGATACCATTATTTTTCCATTGGTTTTGCCAACATAATTAGTTCAGCTTTTAGATTTATTGAGGTATTAGTAGGATTGTAGGAAGGTCATTTTCTTGTATTTTTGCTGCACGTACAATTTTCAAATTATCGCAGATCCCAAAATTTATGGGAATTAGTCCTTCAAGAGGCACAATATTTTTTAATCTCTCATCCAATCTAATTTGCAATAATTATAATTGTAAGATAATATTATTATGTAAAAAAGACTTAAATATCATAATTCTAAAATTTTGTTCTGGGACAGTTGTATTTACATTTGAACGATTAGTTCCTAATCCTAACTAGTCCTACTACCTAACCTAACGTCCTAACTTAAATTTCATTTTTTCGATGAATATCAATGATAATTGAATAAAAAAATTAATTGATAATAATGATAACGAAAATATTAAAATAAAGGGGAAAAGACTTTTGTGTCATAGATATACTTTGGAAAACATAATATAAATATTTAAAAAAAGACACACATAATTGTAAAACCAATACATTCTTCGCTCCGCTCAGAATCTAAAATTAAATAATAATAAATATTAATAATTGATACTAGGAATATTTTTTCGAATTACGATGTTGGCTATGTATCGTTTGATTTTTATATTTCTGTTTCCATTGTTATGCATAACCCCATTGTGAATTCAGTTCTATAAAAATATATTCATTCTTCGACGTAAATATCGGAAATATAATGAGTTAAGCCTTGTATTTCGTGCGGGAACGTTCATGAATATTTTAATATTTCCTACTTCCGATGTTTGTCGATTACCAAGTGTAGCGACTGTGGGAATTCTATTCCTCAACGTTTAGTAAAAAAAAAAAAAAAAAAAAAATGTTTAAATTGGGGTTCGAATTAGTGTCATCTGTAATTATGTCAGTATTTTAAATGTAAATAGGAATCGAATTAAATGTGAAATAGACGTGGTATGAGATTACCGAAGCTAAAATATATTCAGACATCAGATAAAACATTTTTATATTCATTTCCGGAGAGTGAAATGTGTTGCCTACACAATGCGCCGTTATAAATCGAGATGGGAATAATAGAACCACAATAATAATATTTTAATGTAAGTATTATTATTTATATTGCCACTTGTTAGAAATGGGAAAATTGAAAATCATAAAAATGTGTATGTGTTCAGGGTTATAATTTCTGATTTTATAAGTTAAAATGTATTTATTAGTAAAATAATTCAAAATTTATTTTATTTTTTTAAAAAATATATTAATTTTTTAAATGGGAAGGAAATAAATAGTAGATTATATTAATTTAAAGATTTACCAAGTAAGTCGATGTATGTGTACATTGACAGATGGAAACAGAAATTATTATTATTATTATAAACGCGTGTAATAAACTAGTATTCAGGCTGTTAAAAGAACAATTAATCGATTGTATCCACAGGTAAATTAAAGCTGTGTAGGGCGTGGTTCAATACCCGCTAGACGACATAATTTTTGCACTTTTTTAATTTTTTATAATATTATTTTTATCAGTTTTTTATTAAATTGTCATTTTAGAATCTGATCAAAGTGAAGGATGTGTATTGATTTTACAATGATGCGTATTTTTTTATTATTATTATTATTATTTTATGTGTGTGTACTGTGTAGACAATTTCTTGACTACGATTTTCACGAATACCATTTGTTTCCCGTATGAAAGCGGATGTAGTTGGTCTTTTATTAAAGTCATTTTTCGAATGTCTCAAAATAAAGCCTATAAGGTATGCGATAGGAAAAACTACCAATAAATAACGAAAATACATTTTTTCACGAAAATTGAAATTTTAACGAATACAATTTCAATATTTTACGATAACTGAAGCATAGTTTTATCCCTCCAATTCCCACATGTATAATTATTATCCATCACCCGGCCATCCCTTTCAAAAAAAACTTTTAAGGTGTAGCATTTTCGCGCCACTGGTTATACCTACTGGTTATGTTGATTAAATAATGTAAGTATTGATATAAAAACTACGAGTATTATAACAACTGATAAAATTGATTACCGTTTTCACAGTTGACATAAAAATTAAAAAAATACTAATATTCTAATAATACTAATACTTAATATAATAATAATTATACTTAATAATACTTGTTAAAATATTATTTTAATTTTGAGTACAATGCGAGTTGTAATTAAAATATTAAAACGATATCATACAAAATAGTCATGAAGTCATATATAGTTCTATTTTATTTCAAGTAAATGTGCGATTTCGACGCCACCAACAAATTGTAAATACGATATTTTATATTTGTAGTACATATGACATTTCAAGTAAATATTTTATTGTGCTGTGTTTATGATGAATGATGACATATGTGCGTTATATAGGAACGACATAATATCGGTGAGGGGCGTACACAAGGGGGGAGGGATTTCGGGTCCAAACCCCCATTAAAATAATAATTATACCTAATATAAAAATTAACATTTATATTTTAATACAGATTATGCCTTTTTTTTATTTTTCATAAATCATATACCTAAGTATTATATTTAATATTTTAATTTAATAATATTTAATATGATTTTGGATTTTTATTTTTTTTTTTTTAATTTAGAATGTTTTTTTTTCTATACTTTTAAGACCATTAGACGCACGAATGGCCAAAGTAAGTTCTACAGTATTTGATCGAGGATCTTAAAAATATAACAACAATTCCTACAACCTAAATTAAAATTTCGCCCCTATACGTTTTGTTTTAACTTCCAAAGTAATTTAAATATTATTTTATGATTAGTGAATAAACTTTATTCGAGTAGGTATACATAATGATATTATAAAATTATGAAGATTACACACTCTGTTGCAATTGATACTGAACGTAATAATGGAGGGAAATAATGTTCCAATCTCTGATTGAAATAATTAATTGATGTAAACGTATAATAACATTATGTAGGTATTCGTATATTTAAATGGTCATATGGTTCAATGACAGAAGGATTAAAATATTATCCCATAATATACACTTTCAATTTAATCGTGTTTCAATCGTGTTTAAAGTTTATAATAATATTATTATGAAGATAGGGAATGTGTATTTTAACTATTTTTATAATGTGTAATTAATTAAATGTATTGCATTATATAATATTATTTATTATGTTATTTAGAATTCACGTATAATAATATAATAATAATTGTCATGCTATTAATATTTTCCAATACAATTTTCACAATCAACACCTATGGGTATAAAATATTAATAATATGTTTGCATTTTAATCATTTTATTAATAATATAACAGGCATCCAACCACAAAATGGGTCATACATTTTCATTTTATCCATATAGACATTATTGCTTATAAATTATAAATTAAAATTCGTGTAAAATATTTTTGTTCCTTTTTGTAAAAAAAATAATAATAATTTAATGCATTATACGAATTTTGAAGTCATTTTTATAGTACATAAAAAATATGTACATATAATAATATACTTTGATACGTTTATTAATGCGATATGCAAAGTAAACGAATTTATTTCACGAATAATTTTATTTTACATTTATGCCGTTTGGAGTTATACATTCGGTTTAAAATACAACAAAATTAATTTTCATTTTATCGAATGTCTGCGAGTAAATTTTTTTTAAAAATATTATTCTATTATTATTCCAAGATTAATTTGCGAAGCCAATCGCTTTAAAAGTACTTTAATATATATATATATACATTATATGAAATTATGATTTTATAATATATTAATAATATTTTTTTTATAATATGTCGTTTATTGACGTCACAAAGTTATATTCTTAATGTCTCGTTTAATAAAAGAAACCCCTTACAGTAATATACGTATTACGTATACTCGTCTGCGTGTACGTTTAATGGTGTTTTTAAAACGTAATAAATTATTTACGTCATTTAAACCATATAGAAATATATGGTTGCCTGTGGACTATTATTGAGTATTATAAAGCAATTTGTAAAAAGCTAATTGTAAGTATAAATGAATTAAATAAAAAATATAAAAAACCCAATATCAATCAAATGCATAGACGTTATTAAAAAAATAAAATAAAAAAATTGAATACTTTTTTATGAGGTTAAGTTAAAAGTAAAAATATCAAAACACAAGTACACAAGTACACGCATACAGGTACTTAAAAATAATAATATACAACACATATTATATAAGTTACTGAACGATAAAGTTTCGGTCGAAGATAACTTTTAGAAGATTGAAACGATACAATAATTATATTATACATTTTATAATTATAATATCATCCTTGTGTGATAGACAGTGCCGCAACTACCGGGTGTGCAAGGTGTGCATTGCACATCGGCTCCGTCCATATATAGGCCCCCAAATAAATATAATAAAGACGTAATAATACAAAATAGTAATAAATAAATATTTTTCACTTTTTTTTTTTTGTGCCTATCATCTTATCTCTGGGTTTAAATATAAACAAACATTTTAGGGCCCCTTAAGAGAACTTGCACACCAACCTCATAGCGCCTAGTTGCGACACTGGTGATAGACTTGTATATTTTAATATAACCTAATTATTCTATGGTCTGATTCTGATTTACATAATATGTCTATAAATTATAATGATCATATACATAACTATTGATATGCAAAAAAAAAAAAAAAAAAAAAAACAGAATATTCATTCTGGTCAAAATTTAAAAATAATATTTAATAATTTAAAATAATTTTTTTTAATTGGAATTAGTATATTATTATTAATATAAACCTCTTTTCTTTTTCTTTTTTAATTTAATAGGTACATTTATTATTATATATTAAAACTTAAAAGACTAGAGTTGATAAAAATATTTCTATCTGTACGTATTTGCTTCTATTTTGATTGCAGTCTATTTTCCACATTACAAATATTTTATATCTGGTTCTCGATGAAGTAATCATATATTAAATTTAAATAATTCGAATGTGTTAACCGGTTGATTTTGCTTTAAAAAAAAATAAAAAATAAAAAATAAATAAACAACATAACTATTTTTATATACGAATAAATAATAATATTATGGTGTAACGGTCAAAGGGATTAAAACAAAGGGATAAAATATTGTGTCCCGTTGGATGTTTATCAGGACAACAGTTCCCCCTATAGATTCTATACTACATTTATAATGTATATATTACATTAATATTTTTATTTGTATTATGTTTTTTTTTTTTTTTTTAGAAGAAGATTTTTTTTTATTTAGTTCAACAGATTTATATCTCTTCGGTAGAATGGAAATATGGAATATACTATATAATATTATGTCCTGTATAATGAGTGTATTACGCGTATATTATAATCTACCTACTACTTAAATCTTATACATGTGTATTACGATATAATGATACAAAGTATAAATTTTAATCCATAATAACGTGTGTTATACACGTATAGACACGTAAATTAACTGTTGACTGACGTATACGAGAGGTAAAAAAAAAATTCGAAAAAGACCTACTTTCGTTTTTTTTTTCTACTTCGCAGTATAATAACAACGTACGTAATAATGATGTAAAAAAAAAAAATTCCATTGCTACATCGGCGTAATGTGCTACACGACTTTATGCGTTTTCAATATGTTATTATGAATATAAATTATCAATATTATTATTATTATTATTATTATAACGTTCGTCATATAGCAATTTCGTTAAATCTCGATTATCTATAACCACACAGAATCGATTTCGACACCAGTATATATTCTCTCGGGGCAATTGGATCCGGTTTGTGTTTATATGCTTAACGTGTATCATTTGCCGTTTATTATTATTATTATTATTATTATTATTATTATTATTAATTATTATTATTTTTTTTAAAAAAAAAACCCGTCTTTTAAGGAAGGTGTTTACATAATTAACAATTATTGTTCGCGATTAGTCCACACACACATATCCTGCTGTAATACTGAACTTTTGAAATAATATACTAATGAAAATATTAAAACGGCTAAAACACGTTTAATATTATAAACAGATAATATATAGTGTAGGTATACCAATATTATTATTATTATTATTATTACCTATAATATGTTATGAAACACGCCATGTTGTGAAAATATGTCTGTTCGGAATTTCGGATAAATGTATAATTTGTTAATAATTATTATATTGACGTTACGATTTATGAATTAATTTATTTACTTTCATTTTTAATTAATAATAATAATATTATTATTATAAGTATAACCATGATATACGTGCGGATGATAACTGATGAGTGATGATCATCTAGAAATAGTATACCTATATTAATGTATAATTTTTATTGAGATTTTATTAAATTTATATGTAGATATTAAAGATATTATAATTTGCATTCAAATTTTAATCAAAATTCAACACTATCCTCTTTACACCTGCAGCTCTATGTGTTATTAAAATATTTAAATTTTTATAAAAATTAAAATATTTAAGTAATACCATGGATTATTATAAAAAAAAAAATCGTTATTTTGTTTAATACATCAGAATAAAACAAATAAACAGTAAGTAAAAGCTAATTATTTGTAGTAATTTGGTTTTTATATCTATATAATATATACCTGCAAAACCACGTTGCAAAAAATTATATTTTAAATATTTTTATAAAGTAATTGCTATTTCTAATGCTGTACCTACTTATAATATGTTCATGGAAAATTAAACGTAGTTATATATCACTATATCAGTCTAAATATAAATAAATACTGACGAAATAAAGGACAATATAGGTATTAAAATTAAATAACTATTTCCTATTTAAAAGTTAAAGCGCCATTAAAAATACTGTTTGGTACAATTATATTATTAACTTGATATAAGTGTCGCAGATGATACCTAAATATTATTAAATATTATGATAAAAATAAATTAAAAAAATATTAGGTATAATATAAAAGTTTAAATGTTTAATATCCAACAATAAAATATAATTTCGTCAATATTATTATTATTATTATTATTATTATTATTATTATTATTATTATTATTATTATTATTATTATTATTATTATTATTATTATTTTTAATATATTCATATAAAATTTCATATATTATAATAATAGTATACTATAATAGGTATATTATTTATCTTATAAAAATTTGTTGCCCTTGAAAATTTCTATTTAAAAATTAAATTCTTAGAGAACGATTAATACAGTAGATTAATTTGAAAATTATTAAATTTGCAATTATTAATTATACATAATATTATCAACTTGGAGGTAAGACGAAGAAGAAAAAAAAAGAACAACATACGATTACATTTGTAATTTATTATAATTATTTTTATTATTATCTATAGCTTTTAAATTTTAACAAATGTATATATTAAATAATTTAGGTTTTTTATCGCTCGCAGACGAGTAATTTAAACGTATTTTACTAGTGCGTATTTAACGATGTGATTATATAATATGGTTTAAACTTTTAAAAATTATTTATATTCAACAGTATACAATCTGCATGTAATCTGTTGACAGTTGTATTATTGAAATGATTGACCATTAACAGTTACCAAGAGCCAAGTGGATACAATAATTATTTTAAATAGACGAAACAATATTTACGTATATTTTAACTCATAAAATGTATTTTATTTTTTTTAAATCGTTAATATTAGGTATATTATAATATAATTTATTTATAAATAACTCGTGTTTTGTATTGGATTTCAATTATTATTCCATTATAGTGTGAACACTCAATAGTAAATTAGATATTTATTCAATAATTTATCAACATGTTTATTGGAGTATTGGACAATTGTACTAAAAAAAATAAATATTTATATTAATTTCGGTATATTTAAAAACAATATATTATCTGTTTATACTAATATTATTTGCATATAATATATTATCATATCATTGAATAATATTTTGTAACGATTATTATTGTTTAGCCACAGCAATGCTAAAATATTATTGTGTAGGGGAGACTATGAAAGAAAATAAACAAAAAGCAAGGGAAGGGATACAGGTGTGTAATCATAGTGTTTAATTTTAATTATAATTTGAATGCAATGGCAAACCATTTCATTCGAAAAAACGATTTGGAGCGAAGTTCCGTCATATAATGCCGTTTTTTCGTCATTTTTTTTTTCATAACATTTTCGATGTACTAAAAATATCAAATTTAAACAGCTATAAAAAAAATTGAGACTAGGGATTTTTATGTAAATAAAAAAAATACTTCAGTAAAATTATCAGACCTTGATGCCAAAAATTGCCAATTTTATCAAACATTATATAAGTAAAACGGAGAATTTTACGAAATATTCAAAGTCCAATATTTTGTAGAAAAATGAACGTAACACGGTACCAAAATTTTACCACATATTAATATATGGTAACTTATGTAAATACCAAATAAAAATTTTAAGTCTTTAACTTCAAAATTGCCTAACTTATCGTAAAATATTGAAACCGAATTCGTCGAAATTTCAGTTTTCATGAAAAATACAAATAAACTTTTTCTTCAATTTGCCCTCTAGCTAATTCTAGAGAATTGGAAAAAATCACCTAACAATATTATGTATATATAACCGAATGGTTCGTTAATTCTCATTATAGACCTTAGCCTTTGATCAATAATGTATGATCTGCGATATGAATATATGATCAACCACAGGGAGGTGCTCAAAGAAATATTATAAGATTTACGATGGAAATTTCTGTTTATATAGATGATGGTTGGCTGGTTGCTATTAGTTACAATAATATTATTTTGGTTGCTATTAGTAACAATAATAATATTATTACTTTGGTTGCTATTAGTAACAATAATATTTATATTATCACTATGGTTACTATTATAAACAAATTTATCCGATGAATCAAATTCGTCGAAGGAAAAATGTCCTTTTTTCGTTATTTTTTCGTCCTTTTTCTGTGTGACATGAGGGCAATTTTGGGAAATTCGAAAAATGACCTTTATAAAGTACAAACTACATCCAATTTCCAATTGAAAACATATAACATTCGTGAAAATCGGAGCATTATTTCGGGTAGTAAAAGTGTCTTCATACTTAAAAAAAAAAAAAAGAAAAAAAAAAGACACACATCATTGTAAAACCAATACATTCTTCGCTACGCTCAGAATCTAAAATAATTATTTAAAAAACAAAAATATTATATGATACGTGACAATAAGTACATTAAAATTGAATATATTTATTTAAATTTTAAAGAAATAATTATTATAATTACTTATATCCAACATTGTCAAACTTGATCGATCTTTGACGTTATTCAACCTATTATAATACTCGTATAATAATATGAACAATATAAAACGTAACGTTTTCAAATTTTTAGTAAGAATTGCGACAATTTTCCGATATTTCCCATTTTTTTACACATTTTGTAAAATTTAACTTTTTTAAAAAATTTAAATATATTTGGGTACATACAAACACAAACAAACACACAATCACGATTAATTTTTTTTTCCATAAAATTGTATGCAAATTGCACGTCTTTCATTAGGAAATTAAGTCGATTCCTTTACCATTGATAATAATAATTATATTATATTTGACGATTATTATGCAAATAACTTGTATATTATTATAATATGACGATGATGATTCAGTGACGGATTTAAGAGGGTTTACATAGGACTGTTCTCCCCTGTAAACGTAATGTCTAAGTTAATAAACTAGGTACTCGATTTTTAATAGTTTTGATATACATTTGTAAAATAACGATATTTAAAAAAAAAATATTTTATAGGTCAATAATAATTTTGATCGATATATAACATCACATATTGTTTTAATAATATTAAAGTAATATATAAAATGAAGCTGCAAGTTGATAACAACTTTACATACCTACCTTGTATATTTATAAGTCAATTTATAAAAAAATGTACCATATTTGTATTTAATATGTATTATTATATATTAATGTATTTTTTTTTTATAAATTCTACATTTTTACAATTTTTTTTTTTTCGTTTAGGTACTGACGT
>JAIUCT010000009.1:1380789-1414260 GCA_021307375.1 Tetraneura akinire | reverse complement strand
AATTCTACATTTTTACAATTTTTTTTTTTTCGTTTAGGTACTGACGTTTTATTTATTTAACTTTTTTTAAAAATATGTGTTTAATATACTATCTTGTAAATTATTGACCTCCCCTCAAAAACATAATCCTATCGATTCGTCACTGCGGCGGCGGCGGGTGTGGTCGTGCGGATAATAATTTTGTTATATAATATAATAATTATTCATTCTGTTGATTAATATCTTATTATTCATTTTGGTAGCCATTCCTCTTCTTCGGTCGGTTCATGCGCGGGGGGGTAAAAGGTAAAACATCAAAACGTGTGTGTTATACAACGCAATTTATTTTTTTATTCTTCTAATCTTTCTCTTGGACACTGGCGGATACTTCTGCGCGTCACCGTATGAACACGACAGACAAAAACGATTATAATAATAAATAAAATAATTATATGTAGGTATGTCTAATGCATTAAAAAAATATTTAATATAATATGCGATTACATAACGCACTAATATAACTAATAACAATAATATTTTAATAATTATGTAGCGACCTTGAGCGCTTCTCGTTTGTTGTACATCACACATATAAAATGTGCCATGGAGTTATGCGCTTCGGGCCGGACATTTTACGGCGTTTTTCCTGTTACCGCGGTATATCATGACGCGCTCGTGTATAGGTATACGCATTTTATTTAGGATGTATCGCCTAATTCTAGTATAGAAATTCTACGGATACAATTATTATTATTATTAAAAACCAATATGAACGTATTATGCCCGTCGACCGTGACCTTAACGGCCACTTTTTATATTAAATAGCACATTTCGGTATTCGATTGCACACGTGTATATAAGGTGAAGTAATAATAACTTTCGGTTACCGCGTAAAATCATTTTAATTTTATTCTATTATTATTATTTACCTATATTATAATTAAAAATTAACGTTCTGTTGTCAAACTGGATACCATCACTGGACCTAACCTAATCACAGAATATTTATGTGTTGTAAATATAAATACCGTAATTTAAGACAAATACGTATTTGTACTCGTATTTATAGGTATAACCATTAACCGCGGTGATGGTATTGTCATCTTTGTATACCAATAGTAAATAAACTCAAAAAGTGATAACAAATCGGTTTTGTTGTCGTTCGTTCGTAAAAATTTCACTCAACTGAAGATTATATAAAAATAATATATGTCCACACTAATAATATTTTACCGATTTCGAATCAAACTTTGACTTGTTTAATTAAATTTTCATAATAATATCGATTAAGTTATTATGTTTGTTAATTTGTAAGTGTTATATAAAAATGTAATTATTTTAATTTTAATAATTCATATCAGTCGAAATGTCTAATTATTCATTAATACAATATAAAGTTCATATAGTATTTAGCGAATGAAACATTATATTGATACTTGTTCGACAATCAAATAATTATTATGGTAATGAGGCCATTGAGCATTGGTTTGTATCATCCACATAATATTTCATAGGACATTTGATAATATGTTTTTTTTTAAATAATTGTGATTTAAATTTTAAAAATCAACCGTATAATATTAAAATAATTTATATATATATATTAATTCGGTGTCTACAACACGTGTATACGTAAATAGAATAAGATGAAAGCTTTATACAACAGAGATTATTATTTTATGAAACATAATATCTATAAAATATTAAAATGGAACATAAATATAGAATACGTGTTTCACGAATATTAAAATATTTATAACAAGTATTTATATTAAAACAAAATCGTTTTATCTGTGACGCGTGTTTCATAATAAATCTTGTATTTTTTACGGTCCTCTCACTATTCGTTGTAAAAAAAAAAAAAAAAAAAAAAAAAAATAATAATAATATATTTGATTAAGTTATATTATTATCTGACTCAATTAAATTTATCGTTAACATATTCAATACGTTATTAAATTTTTACGAGTTCAATACTCAACCATACATTTAATTCCTTCTGTTCAATACAAAATAAATTTGTCCTTGTTATTCAAATCATACGAATATATTATAATTATTGTGATATCACGTAGGTACATCATTAAGAATATTATAAAGATTATAAAGAGTAACACCAATTGGAAATAATTATACCACAATAGTATACCTACATGTATAATATGATAAGGTACAGTGATTTTGATAAGATAATATTATTCGATGTGTGTTAGTGTGTTACCTAATTGCAACGTTCATATCTCACGTGCATATTATAACGTAATCATAATATTATAATGCATGTTTTTATTTGCTCTCTAGATACCTCTCTAATATCTATGTATAATATTTTTTAAAGTTTATAGAATATAATATAACACATGTTACAAATATAGACGATGGTTTATAAGTTCGTAACAAAACTGCAGTCAATACAATTCCCTTAGAGTTGAAATATTATAGTATACCTACCAACACTTCTTATCGTTTAAAATTATTGTGAAAAATTAAAAATAATTATAATAATTTACATGAATATTATGGGTTTAAGTATAAATAAATAATTATCTTGTTAGTACCTTGACCAAAATGTAAGGTATGATGACCATCATATTATTATTATTTTATTGTTCAAAAAAAGATTTTGAGATTAAACAATATAAAAATACCGAATTATAATCATTAGTACTAACACGTATTTAGTATATTTGCGAATTGAAATATTATAATATTATATCATGCCATACAACATAAGTACGCATTTTCTACGTCATGGTCACGTATTGTATTTACAAGTTTCATTTAATTGAAAATAATGTAATTAATATTATAAAACCCACATTATAATAGCCTAGTAAAAATTTGATATTAATAATTTGGAGGTTGTTATGAGAAAAAAATGATTGAATTTTACATTTTTATTGTTATATTATTATTATTACCGGCGGCTAGGAATAATTAGGAAATACCTACATAAAAATGTATTCAACGGCAATTTTATGGTTAGGTACCAAAAATTAAACACATCTTGATTCTTAACATATATTAAATGTATAATTTATTTGAATAAAATTAATATATACAAACCTTGTATACAATAATTAAAAAATTATGAAAATAAAACAAAATAATTATAACACAACAACAACATACACAAAGAATTATCATATTATTATCATATTATTTTTTAATTTTTATATTAAGAATAAAAATTTTTTGTCTTTCGTGTTATAAAATTTCAGTAATTATTGCAATTATTCAGTTAAATTGATAATAAATGTTATGATATTATAAACAATTAATAATAATAGATACAAAATTTAAAAAACTACATATCATATTTAATTTTAGTTTTTACTTTTACAATAGAGGATACTATACAAAATAAATTATAATATACGTGAGTTTTATTGATTCGAAAAAGAGGAATGCCTATGTGAAACCTATGTTTACATAAATGTCCGCAATAAAATATAATACGTTAATATCGAACACAATATTGTAGAACTCCTTTTTTGTAAACAATTTTCTTTAGTACCTATTGATAATATCATTCATTTTTATACCAGCAATAGAATAAAATGAACAATATTTATCGAGAATTAACGTATTTAAAAAAAAAAAAATATTCATTTACTAACAGTAACTTAAAAGGTACTTGTATAAATATAATAATTATTGAACGGACTTAAATTAAAAAAAAAAAAAATCAATATATTCACATATATACGTGCCAATTTTTCATTAAAATAATATGGAATAAAAAATTCAAAATATGTAAGTATCGAAAAATGTATTAGTATTGAAAATTATAGTGAATATATTTTATAAATATTATTATTAATAATAACAATGATAACCAATCCAGTATCTGTAGTGTGCGACGTATAAAACAGTATAAGTTTACGTAAATATAATGTTCCTAAAAATATTATAAAACCATAGATTTTGGTAATAATAAAAATTGAAGTAAATACTTCAATGAAACAATAACAAAAATATTTAAAATGTATACGAATTTTTCTTAATTAATATATTTTAGATGAATATAACAGTATAAAAGAGAAATATTAAACACTTAAATGAGAAAAATGTTCGTTAAAATTACCCCAATAGAATAATGCCTAAAAATAATCTTGCGTAATAATAAATTATTATTATATTTTCATACGACAAAATTACTAAAAAATAATAAAATGTTATATATTTTTTTTTTTAATAATAAGTATCATAAATTATAAAATGATACGCTTCTGAATCATAATTATTATTCTAAATATATCATCGTATATTTAAATACTGAAACACATAATCTTTGAAAAATATATATTTTATTTTATTTTTTTTATAAATATTAAAATAATAATTCATAATATGCCTGTTGTTATTCATTTAGTCAAAGTGTTTTATAAAAGTCTGCAAGAAATAAAGTGTATAAATAATATAACCTATATACTAATTACGTATTTTTTTAGATGCATATAATATAATATTGTAATATATATAACACCTCAGTGTCATTAGTGATTACTGATTAGTGTGTTAAGGACGTTAAGGTCATTTCTAATAATGTGTAAATTAATTGTAAATCATTGGTAGGGTGAACCAGAGTTCTTCGTCGTCTTAATGGTCTTATCTTCTTTGGTTATTCGTCACTACACGGTCGGTCGACAGTTCGCGACGGAGTCGGTTACCCAGTGAATGTGAATAAGGTTCCGTTGTTAGAATTTTTTTTTTATTTGTGCATTATAATAATTTTGAATTGTACGAATTCGTTTGACGTTGACCATAAGTACCATGTCAAGAAGAACGGATTTGGATTTGACCGATGATCAGAGATTCGCTTTGATGAAGGTATATACTATTACTGCTATAAACAATAATTAATTTTCATGATTTCCCTAAACATAAATAGTATAGCACTATAGCCGTATAAGTATATTATACGAATTATATAAGACAATTATAATATTTCAATTATAGTATTTCAATTTTTTGTTATTTCATTACCCTATTTAATAAATATTAGTATTTTTAAATCGTTCAAAATATATATTCTACATGATTTTACGTTTTAATGCATTTATTTAAGCAGTCCTGTATTTTCTTTAATAATGAACATAACAATTATTAGAATGCGAGACGATAAATTGATTTTTAACAATTTGGATCTAAAACTTTTTATGTATAAACCTAGAAATAATTACAAATAATTGAGTAATTATTAGCCTTTTTTTCTATTCGTAATGTGCGTTATAATAAAAACAGTATATTATTTTTAATTGTTTCTAATATTTAAATATTATTTTGGAAATCAAATTTAATATTTATCACAATACACAAATATGTATTTTGTGATATAAAATAAGTTAATCTTAAAAAGAATTGGAATTATAAACCTTTTATTCTCGATCAAATATAAATTATAATTTTAGTAGTAAACAACAGAATATTAATTATAAAAATTATTATTCTTCGAATATAACGTCGTTCTCGTAATTATTCTATAATATGTACCTATATCGATTTATTTGAACTTTACAAGTAAAAAAATAGTTTATTTAAACGTTGCAGAGGTTGACATAATACATGACTGTATGAATAAATAATGACTATACATTCGTATAATGCATATTAATATAAACTACATAAACAATAATGATTAATATTATTTAAATTTACTATACATTACTCGACATATTTGGATTATTTTATAGGTCATGATGGGTACAATATTATTATTTAAAGTGATTTTTTCGAGTTTTGAAGACTCGTTTATTATATTCGCGTGATTTGGATTGTTATTCGGCGTGTAAAACTTCGATGAATATGAAAACAAAATACTAGAAAACTTTTTAACCTTAATAATTAAGAATATTATATAAATAAACATTTTTTTTCCTATTTGCATTTACTTCATCGTTTTCTAAATTCATATTATATATATATATATATATATATAATTTGTAGTTTGTAGATATTTAAGATTTAACTCTTGAAAAAATGTATATACGCATAAACTATAAAAACTCCCGAAGGACTCTTCTAAGTACCTATCGGTAAATAATGCACACCTATCGAGTAATAATTATTATTATATCTATATTGAATGAGTTTTCGTCCAAGCTCGGATGTTAAATGCTTAACTGTATACGTATAACATGACAATTTTATTATTTTAACAGTTTCGTAACAAAACCACGTTTTAATTAACACTCGAAATTGCGGTATACGTCTGGTTATATTTTCATTAATACTAATGACGGCGGCGTTTGGTATAATATATTATACTGTATTATTATTATATATCGTGCCCACCTGTTGATCTAGACAATTTTAACGAACCACAAACTGAAAACGAAAAGTCTGTGACCGTATAGTGTGGCTACTGGCTATGTAGCGTGCACGTTACGTGTATAATATTCGTATAATATTTTATTTTCGTTATTATAATATTGTTTAAATTATCATACTATATATTATATGTACGAGTATATATGACACAAATATTATTTGTGAAATAATAACCGTGCGATATTGACATATTGTTCTAAAAATCTAAACACACTATATGAAAATCTGACAATTACATAGTTATATGTTACAAATAAATAAAAATATAATGAAATCGCAAATAGTTAAACTCCAATAAATTTACCAATACCATTTATATTTTATAACACTTAATTCGTGTGTTTAGAAATTTTTATATAAATTTGTTTCCTGCGTTGGAATAAAATTCTATATAGGTTAGATATACGACTTGGTCATCATTTTGATTTGTTATAATCGTTATTATTAACAAGTCGTATATTCATTATAAAATGCCAATGAAAAACTTTTCTTCGTGAATATTACTGTAACACTATACTTATCACAATACATTTTTGAAGTAGATCGTCTTTTTAATTCATTTTTACATTATATAACTATATAAGTACTATACATACAATTTCATATTTTTTAAATTTTTAAAACTTAATTATTTACTATTAGGAAATTACTTTCAAAATCTCGGTGTTTATTGTTTAATGATTGTAATTAGTGCAGAACATTACATACTTTATATACAATGTGTATATATAATATTATTTAAACATCTAATAGGAATAATTATTTTATTCATACACTGTTTGCAATTTTTAATTTGTATTAAAATAAAAATGTAATTTTTTTTAATTACAAGAACTGGTATAAATATATTCACGTGGTTATTAATTCATTACCAATGTTTTATATAAGAAAATTAATTATAATTACTTATTCAAAAAGCCGTATTGAAATAATAAACAAATAATTTACGAAAAAAGTAAAATTTAAACAGTTTAATCAAACTTCTGATAATAATTATATGTTATCAATAAAAATAAATAAATAAAATATTTAATTTGTCTGGCGTTAATATTATAATAGATATTTTATTTTGGAATATTATTTTCGAGGAAAGATATTTTTCATTACATTTAACTGAAATCTAATGACTATTAACCGCATTATCGGCACAATAGTTTGAATTCTATTATAAAATATTGAACAACGAGGAAGTATATGGGTAAAAAATTGGCCTTGTATCAATCACAATGACTTTATGAATCTTTTTAATAATTTTTTTTTCATGATAAGCGAATTTATTTTTCGATTCTGATTAACTGTGATATATAATTAATAATAAGAAAAATCAAACCGACTACAATAATATATATAGTATATATAGTTATAATTCATAAACGACTTAATTATAAAACCAAACCGAAAATAATAATTTTTTATTTAAATAGAATCTATATTGTACCTATATAATACTTAAAAAAAATTGTAAAAATTTGCTGCAGGTGTTATTCATTATACATTTTAGTGATACATTGCGTATTTTTGATATATTCGTAGTAACATATCGAATCAAATTAGATTTCAAAAATTTTTTTTTATAAAATCTGTGAATTATGTATTCATATATTTCAATATATATTTCAATTGTTTTCATTTATATATAAGATTTTCCAAGCACGAATTATACATAAATCATGATGGTAATTAATATTCTACCACATAATATTTACTGAAAAATAAAAGTTATTCAATTATTTTGTATAATATACTTATGGCTACTATATATACTGTACGCGTGTGTCTATTGCCTGTAATTCTGTAATGTTATATTTTTTTTCCTTTAAAATTAATCGTTTTAATATAATAATATTAGGTATATTATATGCTACATAGTTAAAAATGACGCAATTCATAATATAAAATGGTCAAAGGGAACAAGCAGTTATTTATGTTGGTTTGGGGATGTAAAAGGATCTGCAGCACTTTTGACTCCTGCAGAAATCTTAATGATTCGTAATATATTGGTATTCATATATATAATTCTTAATATTTTTTAATCTAATCAAATCATTTCTTTATAATTTCATACTATATAATACCTACTCGTTAAGTTTGTTATTTCTTATTTATGCCATGCTAAATAGAAAGTATATTATTATTACCTTCTCGTTTATTTTTTATTTTTGAAATTTTACTAAACGTTTCAGTAGTCGCACAATCGGCACCTAAAATTTAACTTTATACAGCTCTTATATTATTATTATTATTTTATGTCGCATCGATTTGTACATACGTATAATAATGTAATATCGTCATCGAAACGATTTTTAAAAGTGATTTACGGCGTTGATGTGTATAAAAGACGAAACTTGTTACACAATCCCGTCTTAAACGGACAGAGGAAAAAAAATGATTATTATTATTCTTATATATATTATGTTATGTCTACTTTCACTACCGCGACGGAGAGCGGAGAGTTGGTCCATCGCGCGTATTCGCGTTGGACGTATACGTTACCTATATAGTCAACGGTAACTGCTATACGCGCACGTCATATTATAAAAAAAAAAAAAAAAACGTATACAGAGTGATAAAAATTTAACATTAAAAATATAGAAATATACTTACGTATTAAGTTTTCAATGCGGTTATTTTTGTGACGTGATATTCTGATCACCCTGTTTATAATAGTGTATAAGCACAATCACCGTATAATAATTAATATTATTGTATATGTATGTAATAAACGCCTGTCTTTCGGATTGCGTACATATATTTTTACTTTTTTATTATTATTATTATTATTTAAGTCGTACGTTCAGCGTTGACTTTTACTATAACGCGCGTCTTAAGTCGGATAATAATTGGAATGGAAAAAATAATAATAATAATATATGTGTTTTTTTCGAACATTGACAAACTCTCGGACGGCGTTACTCAATAGACTAAATTGTATATATATTATAATATATAAATATCATTATCAATCATTATCATAAGTCTACTACTGCGTAAATATCAGTGTCACATAATATAAAATACGATTAAATTTTTTAATATTTAATTACAAATTTATATAAGAATAATAAAAATAAATTATAAATTAAAATAAATACACCCGTGTGTAGACAGAAAAAAGTTTGGTTTTGCATTAACTATAATGCACGTATTAAAATAATATTAAAAATTAAAAAGTATGTGACCAGTGGGTATAAGACGTTCGACATAAAATAAATCATTATATATCTTCATGGGAGACTATTATTGTCATTGTGGAGTGTACACAATTCGGTAGACTTACAAATCGATTCCACAAGTTATTATTATTATTATTATTATTATTATTATTATTATTATTATTATATTGTATTAAATATTTTAACTATACAATAATATACCGACTATTACGTAATACGATATATAGACATTACATTATTATCGTTAAATGGCCGAATATTATATTTATAAAAAGTCAAATATAAGAGAACATTTGACAACTCATTGGAACCAAGGTTAAACCGTCGAATACTGTATACTATAGGTATCCTATAGGTTATTCATTTTTTAATTGTGTTTGCAGTTAGTAAGTACGAATTCATCTGACCTCACGAATACCCCAAATTACAATGATTATAAACTTTTCGTTTTTCGGGTACTAAATGAATTCCTTTATACAAATTATAACAATATTTTACTGTATAGGTATGGTATTCGTTTATCTACTAGAAATACGAGGTCATTACAATTCAGGGATTATATTTATTATTAATTATTTATTATATTTATTTACATATTTAATTGTATGTACATAATCAAATACCGCTATTATATAATATTATATTATGTCGTATGAGTTAATAATATGTTATCAAAACACAATATTATGTTAATCGATCTTAAAAGAATAAGACAAGTGTATTGAAAAACACAAATAAAATATTACCTTTCTATTATTGTTATAATAATATATTTTATATCAATTAGTCTTATTATTTGTTTTAGCTGAGGAGAAGTGTTATCGACCTACATTTGGATGAGAAATATGACGATTGCTTTTTGCTCAGATGGCTAGGAGGTATAATTTTAATATAATAAATAGTAAAAATTAGTATCTACAAAATATGTGTACATCATTATATTTTACAAAAAATTTGCATATAAATTTTTAAATGACAAATACACTGCTCATAACCAAGAAAATGGACGTGTGTGTCATTTATTATTATAAATATACAATTTTAGTTGATCCACTACTGACATTGACATGTTTTATTACAAATTCATAATTCTACACATAACTTAACGATAATATAATTTTAGGTGGGTAATTAAATATATACCTAATATAATATTATGATATATCTTATATAGAGGTACCTACTCGTATCATAATTTATGTATTAATATTATTATTCAATTACCAGGTAATTTTTATGATTATGATATAATGTATTTATTTTTAAATATTATAAACCAATATCGCAGTAATCTAAACTAATTTTGAATTATTTAATTCGATTTCTTTTAACTATTCATATAGACATTGTAATTATTATACTTAAAAATCGATAACGATTGATGAATAAATAAATTACATAATACATTTTTTATTTGTTCTCTAAATTCCATACGTTAAGTAAATTAAGATAGATGTATTTTATTTATGTTATTGATAAATATAAATTTTATGAAATGTATGACTAAGTACAAGGTACTCTATAAAAGCAGATATAACATTAACAATATTATAAAATCTACTAATAAATTATATCGACCAAGGCATAGAAAATCACCAACTGTGAAAAGTTCAAATATATAATTATTATATACCAATATACATATAATTCAGACTCTACGAGTATAGCAAATATAAAAATTGTTAACTGGATAATTAAATGTCAATTAATATGTTACATAATACAGCGTTTAACTATACTAATAATTATTATATCTTGAAGTATCAAAATTAAATTATAAATCTATTATAAATTCCATTCTAATATTTCAGCTCGAAACTTTGATCCAAAAGGAGCGGAAGAAATGTTGAGAACGGTAAGTATCTGCAAGAAATTTAGAAATATACGAGTATAAAGAAATTATTATTTTAATTAAATAGGTAGTTTAAAATAACTTGAATAATAATAAATATGAATACTTATATACTATAATCATTATTGTTTAACACATTTTGAATAATTCAATCGGTATTATAGCCTATAGTGTTTTATAATATTATTGAAAAATGAATGTATAAAAAAAATTTTCATTTTTTATTCTTCGTACTTATATTTTATTTTGCAAAATATGTAATTGTATAGTCAATGAAATGGCGGGAAGAGTGGTCAATTAATAAAGATGATGGTTGGAAACCGCCTCAAGTGTTGGTGGACTACATGCCAAGTGGAATATGCGGCTATGACAAAGAAGGGTCGCCTGTGGTTATAATTCCTTTTGCCGGATTTGATATATGTGGTCTGCTGAAATCGATTCCTCCAAAGGATATGGTTAGGTTTTTAGCAGAAAGGGTTGACTCATATCTGGAAGTTGCACGACAACAGTCATTAAAGCATGGTCCAAAAGCTTCCCAAGTAGCTTGTATTGTCGATTTAACCGATTTCAACCTAAGACAGTTTACATGGCGACCAGGTTAGAGAAAAATAATTTTTAATTGTATAATTATTAAAATAATTATAATTACCGATGTAATAAGAAATTAATGGCAGCCAACATTAAATAATTTAATGGTTGGTATCTATTAAAATTTAATTTTATTAGTTTATATATTTATAATTGTTAATTTAATTTACTTATCAAATAAATTTTAATAACTTTTCTTACAATATATACTATAAATAATCACTAATCTATAGTAATTATCAAAAAATATTGGACGTATTAGATCCATATAAATTAAATCAGCCTCTAAAGTCTAAAGGAAACAATATTAATATACTTACAATTTGACTTGTCATACAAAATAACATAATTACTATCAATAATATAATTAATAAGTATAGTTATATAACCATAAAATAATAAATTATATCCTTATACAATGACTTCCGAAAACGCGTATTAAGTTGGGTTAAAAATCTTTTGATTCCTATAAATACAAGGTTAAGTCATAAATCATAATATTGTTCTTATTATTATAGGCAAATATTAATAGGTAATTATTAATTGTTGTATTTTACATTTATTATTTATAGCGGCTGAAATGACAATCAACTTATTGCAAATGTACGAGGCTAATTATCCAGAAATATTAAAAGCTTGTTACGCTATTAATGGTAGGTGTAACAATAATAATAATAATAATAATAATAATAATAATATTTTATTATTTTCTTTATTCAGATATTAATTATCTGTTTTAAATATTATTATATTTATTTCTGGTTTATTCGTGTTTTTAAAACCCGAATAACTTATGAATTAAATCAATAAAAATTGTAATCAATTTATGTTTAATAATTTATATTATATTCGTATTTATGGTGACCGGTCAAAATATCTCCGTCAAAATATTTCCAATCAAAATATCTTTATTCAATAATATCTCCTGTTAACCCTTTCAGTCCCCTTGTCCATTGCAATGGACACACTTTTTAACTATCATTTAATAATTAACCGTTATTGATAGATTTATGAAACTTGATCTATCTTACGTAGAATATTCTTATTATATAAATAATCTCTTCTTATCAATTTAAAACGTAATTAAATACCATATTTAAAGGGATTTATAAAAAAAAATATTTGGTTTTGTAAGAACATTGATAGCACTCCATTGTGATTAGTTCAGGACGTTTTTTCTTCTTATCTATGTGTTTTGGTAACACTGGAAAAAATATTAATCGATTTATATGTCTATCGACAACGATTTAAAATATTTCGGTAAGATTAAATATGTATGATAACTGAAATAATCAGCTGTATACTCGTTGTCCTGTGCAGTGGACATTATGACTGAAGTATAATTGTGTTGATATTATCACAGAATAGAACATATTTTACTTATTCTTTATTATTACTTATAACCATAGCCTTTATATATATTATAAGTCTATGATTATAACACATGGCATGTGGTTATTTTATTATCATACGGTTTTATTATTACTACGGTTTTTTGGTGTTGGTGGACATTTGAACATCAAACAATATATGAAAGGAAAACCAAATCCATGGGGAATCAAAAATTATATTATGTGTGGTGCTAGTGGTCTTTGTATGATTTTATTTTATATCAAGGTAAAGGTACAGAATTGGAACAAGTTTTATTAAAATAATTCGGATTAGGAGGTGCAGTTGTTATAACTCTTTCTCAAAGATTGCAAATAAATAAACATTTCCTCTTTTTTGATAATTTTTTTTCTGGATATAACCTAATGGAAGCATTAAATCAAAAACAAATTTATGCAATATGTACAATTAGGGAAAATCGATTTGCTAAGCCTCCATTTTTGAATGACAAGATAATGGCTAGTAAAGGACAAGGCACAACTGATGTTGAAAATGTAGAAAATAATATTACACTTATAAAGTGGTATGACAACAAAAGTGTGAATATGTGCTCAAATTACATTGCATCTGGTATTCCAGATACTGTTCAGCGTTGGAATAAAAAAGAAAAAAAATATGTCAGTGTGGAAAGGCCTGAAGTAGTTAAATTATACAATCAAAGTATGGGGGGTGTTGACAAATATGTTCAACTGATAAGTTACTATAGGATATTTTTAAAATCCAAAAAATGGACTTTAAGAATGGCATTTCATGCTGTGGACATGGCTGTAACCAATTCATGGGTGGAATATTATCTAGACTGTAAAAAACTAGATATTCCTAATAAAGACAGAATGGATTTGTTAGAATTTAGATTTAGATTGGCTGATAATTTAATAAATGTAGGAAAATGTGATACACCCAAAAGACCAAGAGGTCGCCCTCGTGAAGGATCGTCTTTAGACAATTCAACTTCAGTTTCACCTTCACCAACTAGGAAGAAATATAATTCTAAAGAATCTAGGCCTTCCTTTGATACAAAAACTGACCAGATAGGTCATTTTCCGGCATCTGATGATAACAAAGAAGCAACTAGGAGCAAAAATAAAAATTGTAAGGGCAAATCCCATGTATATTGTTTGAAATGTAAAGTATATTTATGTTTTGTGGTTAAAAAAAAACAGTGTTTCACAGAATTTCATCAATAAATTAAAGTTTATTCAAAAAGTTATGTTTTTGTTATGTAATTAAAAAATTAAAGGATTATATATATTTTTTTAAGTATAAAAATATTATAATAATATATTATATATTATTATCATTATTATAAAATGTAAATTACATTATATTGTGTTATTTATATATTTATTTGTTTAATTATATTGCAAAAAAAAAAACAGATTTGTTATATATTATTTTTCCTCAGAGTCATAATGTCCATTGCAAAGGACACCCTCCCCTTTTCGTCAATAATTGGTAGAATTGACCAAAATTTTTTTTAATCGTTTACTAACATCCTAAACATGATATTTATTCATTAAAATATTTTTTTATATTGCCAATTCATAATTCGGGACTGAAAGGGTTAAAATAACTGCAAATCCGAATACGTATATTATTGAATGCTGAAAATTTCCCCTATAGCGCTATATTTTATAAGTTATAATTTTATATTTAATTTATCAATCAAAGCGACAAAAATTACTATATTCTGTATACCTACTTGTATAGTTGTATAAAGTACAAATAATGGAGATAACATTGTAAATGTATTTAATTATCACTATTCAGAATTCTGATCTATACCTTTATATATACAGTATACACTTGTATATCTACTTATTATGTGGATATATTATTATAGTTTAAAAATATATGGCTATCAAAATCCCATCTCATAATAATTTATATACCTGTACAAGAGATATTTTTGATTGGAGATATTTTTGACTGGAGATATTGTGACTGGAGATATTTTGACGGAGATATATTGACCGTAGATATTTTTTCGGAGATATTATGACATGGAACCGTATTTATTATTGGATAAGTTTACGTAACTTTTAAATTACAAAATTATTAATAAAACGACACCTCCTGTATATAGGTTAAAGACTACAGCCTGTAATTATGTTATACCCACGTGTATGCGACTGTATAAGCCCATAATGGCATAATAATATTATATTAAAATCAAAATATCAAATATTGTATTTAAAATTGTTTTAATATTTATCTATGTAAATAGATGTAATTATAATACGTATTAATTATAATACGTTTTCAGCACCGAAAGTGTTTGCCTTTGCGTTCAATATATTAAAAAATATTCTCACCGGAAATACAATGAGCAAATTTATCATATACAAAGCGGATCCGAACAAATGGAAACCGGCGCTTCTTAATGCCATTGACCGTGACCAATATCCTGCATTTTTGGGCGGCGAACTAAGAGACCCAGACGGCAATCCTAGATACGTCACCAAGGTGAGTAAACGAAAATTTAAGAAAAAGTCTATAAGAATTTCAATTAATATTATGTCGCGATCAAAAATTATACTTTCTTACAGTTCTCGCCAAAATAACGATTCATTTTTTTTTATATAACTATGGCATTTAGTGCCAAATACAAAAATAATATATTATTTTATAATGAACATAAAGTTCGTTTTATGACTTATAACGATATAAATATTATATTTTATATTATTAACTAATAATATCAATTTTTATTTTTATTTCAATAAATTCTTCTGGATTTATTTTACGTTATTATTATTGACTTTTATAAAATTATATACCTACTTGAATTGTTGAATCATTAATAACTACTAAATAAAAAGATTTGATTGAAATGTAAAAGAAAGGGTTTTTTGATTTTTTTTGGTATGTAATGAGTAATGACGCATTATTAATATTATTTTATTAGGTACGTTTTATCATAATGATAATAAATTTATTTAACAACTATTAAGTTATTGTTATTTATAAATAATTACTAAATAACACGTATTGAGATTTTTTATTTGTATTTATAAATAAAAGTAAATTTAAATTGATAATAATTATTATGAATAATTATGATAAGTATATATTAGAATTAATAGGATTTTATTTAATAGTAGTATAAATTACTATTTTTTTTTTTTGTATATAACTATTGTAAGTACTAGAGGTACATTTTTTTTATTACATTTTTATAGCTCAACAATATTATAATATTATATTTACGTGAACCTATACATGTTTAAAACTAAAACAAATTTTAAAATATCATATTATTCATTTAACCATAATACTTATTATTATTATTATTATTATTATTATTATTATTATTATTATTACAGATAAATCAAGGAGGAAAAGTACCAAAAGAACTATACATAAAAAATAATAATAAATTAACTGATTCGGTTGATATGACATTAGTGAATATTAAAAAAGGAGATAAACTATACTTAAAATATACCGTAACCGTACCACAAAGTTTTCTTAGGTATAATTATATTGAAAAAACATAAAAATTCATTATTTTTTCATTTTTGTATTAAAATTTAAAATACACAATATTATGTCACAGGTGGCAATTCAAAACAGAAGGGCATGATATCAAATTTGGTATATTAGCTACAGATTCAGAAAATATACAAACAGTTATGATGCCAATAAAGAAAGTTGCCTGCCACGAATTCGAAGAAATCGGTGTCATAAAATGCAAATATCCTGGCGAATGTAAATTTTGTTTTGATTTTAATAATTGCATTACCTATAAATATAATTAAAAAATGAAAAAAAAATTAAACGATTTTTTTATAAATATAAGTTATATTTTAATTCATAATTTTCAAAATTTACATGTTTTCTTATTTTACAGATACTGTGGTTTTCGATAATAGCTACAGTTTTATACGTGGAAAGAAACTCGCTTATAATATACGTGTTGTGCTGCCTGTTAAAGAAAAAAATATCCATACGATTGACCAGATGGTTAATATTGAAGAATAAATAGTAAACAATATTACGTATAAAATATTATATAAATTGAGAAAAAAAAATAGCGTTAAAGTCACTATGATACCTACTATTAAATATTGCAAATATTAAATTATGAGTAGGTATAATAAGTAACTGCATGTAAAATGATATGTTTAATTTGAAATTTTATCAAATAATAATTATATAACATAAAATTAACAACAATGTATAATTTTTAATAATTATATTTATATAACCGAGGAGTCCATAATATTCATGTTTTAAATTAAATTTTGTACTATTATTAATTGAATTATAATTAAAATAGCTATTTATTATTTATATACTCTTATACCATTGTAATTTTTTATACATATAATATAATATTTGTATATTGTATTTATATATTTAAAAAATATGTAGGTTCAATATGATATTCTTGTAATTGTAAGTACTCATTGTTAATAATATATATATTAATATAATTTTTTTTATTATATTTATTTCATTTTTATAATAATATATTTTATTAATATGTATTCAAAAACCGAATCGTACGTATATAATATGTAAAAAGTGCATGTAAATATACAGATAATATTGTATACTCTCAATAAATATTTAGAAAATACAGCATTTAAATCGTGCAGTTCGAATTGGTTGAATTGTAATGAATCTTAGAATTTTAAATGTTCAGCGATAAATTACTAAACTATTGGTTTAGGCATTAGATGTGAAAATAGGTTGCTAAAAAAAGTAAGAACTCTGTCTCTGATATATTAATTTGTTCACTTGTTAATGTAAAGGCAAGTTGAATATTTTCATGTAGTCATTCAAATATTTTTAAAATCTGTGATATTTTTTTGAAGTTAAATTATTATATTATGATTTTAAATTGTTATCGTTTTCACGAGGTACATTTCATAATTTCATATACGAGTATACCTACCAATATTTAATAAAAATTATCAAAACTATTTTTTTAATTTTAATATTTTATACATATTTCATAATAATTAAAATTGTATTATTCCTGTCTAACTAATAACACTATATTATATTATATATATTTATATAGCCTGTGGACCAATATAATAAATATTTTTTAGATATTTCACTCACAATACTCGCACATCATTAATCGTTATACCCACAACTTACAAATGGGCATTTAAAATTGTATTTAATAAATAATATACAAATCCATCGTCTATCGAAATCATTATGAGTGACGAACAATAATGTACTTTCAATTTCGTAAGTGTACAAATTAAAAATTATTATTTGTAAAAAAAAAAAAGAAACTATTAAACGCACTCGTTTGTCTTAGAATATTATTATTTATTGGTATATTTAGGTATAATATTAACGAATTATATTTGCATTAATATAACAACACAAATTGTACAATGATTCTAAATATTAAAAATATAAATAATAATAATAAAATTCAAATACTAAATGTCATTATAATCAATAATATTTTAATAATTTATACAAACTGCAATAAAATCGTGAGTAACATAATATTTTGGAAGACTCGTTTTCGTATATTTAGAATAAGCATATAATATTATTAGTTTATATTATGTTTTTTAACATAATATAAATGGAAGACATTTTTCGATAATAATTATTACCTATTAATAATTTGTATATCACAAAATTGACAAAAAAACTTAAACAACGACATTGCTTTAAATAAATATTATTATTTTAACCTACAATATTTTTAGAACCGCTTATTTAGTCTCGGCCAACACCTGACGGAGTCTATCGATGAACATGTGAGCGTGTTGGGGTTGGAAGATCAATGCAGGCCTCATCCTGATACCATTCACTCCACATCCTCCTGATTGGATTCCTATAACGTAAACAAGAATTTCAAATTCATATATAAATCTAAATATCTAACACAAACACAAATAAATGAAAAATTATTATTGAATCAAATCATTTGTTTCCAATATCAGAATTAAAAAAAATTAATTTAAATATTTAATAAAATTAATTTGAAACGTTTTAATCGAACACAATATACACGAGTCTTATGAAAATTACTGAATAACTATAAAATATATTATTATAATATACACACGGTATGTCCCAATGTACAGACCTTTGGATAGAAGTCTCGATATGATATTGTCCCGGAGTTTAGTGTCGGTGGCATCAAACGTGATGAACGTGCCTCGTCCTCTAGTGGAGTTAATCAGTGCCGGAAATTCGGCTTCCAAGTCTCTGAGCCCTGCCATTAGTACGTCACCTGACTTCTCGACTACCGAAAGGAGGTTGTCCCTCTTGATTACTTTTAGAACGGCGTCGAGCAGTATTATTTTTGTCGGATCTCCCATCCAGGTGTTGAACACTCGATACGCCATGTCGGGCCTGGGAAAATATTTAAAACCGATATTGTTATTGAGGAGATTCCTGTTGAATATGTTTATAATGTAAAATGACATACGCGCCACGCCAGAGTCAACAATAATAATTATACTATTGTTATACAAAATACAACCCTCCGATCTTTAATAATTATTTAAAAAATATAACATTTCCCTCTACCTATTATAATACTCGTATTATACTTGCGATATACACATTTTATTGTATATTTTATTTCATAGAATAATAGATTAATTGGGCTTTCTTTTACGATAAAATTAGAAGAAAAAAAATCGTTTGATTCTTTAACTATCCTATCTAAAAATGTAATTATTGACTCTACGCTCTGCCGTGTTTTTACAATTTTTACGTTACGATGTGACATTACAAGAACTCGGTTTTCAAATAGTATCCGCCGGTTTGCATTTTCTTACTGAACGTCACGATGTCCGGTGAAGTTTCTAGATCGAAATGTTCATGACACCACATCTTACCAGTGGGACCACCTCCTGTCTGTACCTCGTCGATCAAATATCCCGCATTATACTGCACAAACACATTTTAACGTATAATATAATTAAAAAACTAATAACTGCATATAACGAAAATCTCTGTACATGGTACATTGGTACGCATTATCGGTTAGGTACTACTCACTTTTTTCGCTATTTTCTGCAGTTTTTGGAAGAAATACGGCGACGCGTGATTATCTCCACCTTCAGCTTGTATGGGTTCTACGATTATTCCTGCCACGGGGTTGCCCTTCTTTTCCCATTTCACAATGAGTTCTTCCACCTGTCAAAAATAACGAAATATATCATTTGATCAACGACACGTGTGTTAATTTAAGAGAAAATTAAACACGAAAAACCGCGCATGGAAATCTTCATCGAAAAATTGAAAATTATATATAATTTCCCGATGAAAATCCAAATTGTATATTAATCTCATTTACTTCGGCCAAACAACGTTCGTCTTCTTGTTCGTTTTCCCGAAGATTCTCGTGCAATGGATATTTGTATACAGGGAATCTAGCGATTGGCCAATCGAATCCAGGTACATCCATCTTATGCACGTACTTCGAGTGTGTGGTGGTAAGTGCGCCCAAAGTGCGACCGTGGAATGAACCGGCGAACGACAATATGGACAATTTTGGTGTACCCGGGGGCATGTTCACCATGCAAGATTCCTTTTCCAAGTCCGTGAAGTTCGACGAGCCTCCTCTCTTGTCACGTTGATATTTCATGAACATGTTCTTGTACGCGTTTTCATTGGAACACGATCCACACATCATTGTCGTGAGTGCATTCATGCCTTTTGGCGCCACCTATGACCAAACATAATAATACCGTATGTAATCAACGGTATAATAAAAGTTTTAGGCTAAGTTTGGTCATTAACATTATGAGAAATATTAATATATTATTATACAGTGACGTGGCGAACTTACAATTTTCTAGAGGCATGCAACAAATTTCTTACGAACTCAATCACCCATTACAAGTTTTATATAATATAATATGGATGTTTTTTTTATATAGATTATAAATTTAGTATAGATATTAATATTATGATTAATAGTATTATAACTTTATAACATTATAAATTTTATTCTTCAATCTAACACATCAAATTACAACTTTAAACTATGGAACTTATACTACCCGCCCTTAAACAATTTAGATGCAATTGCCTCTTAAACATCCACTGAATATATACGAGTACATCATTATTCACTAATGTACCTAAAGTATAATAAACATAATATTTTATACAAGCCAAACCGTCAAATAGAAAACTATCACACATTAGTGTAGGTACCTATATTATATCAGGCAACCCATCTTAGAGGAGTATAGGTAGATATTTATTCAAATTTTATATTATAACTTTTAAATCTTAATAACCAAATTTCGACTTTACATACGGTTGATATAATTTACAACCGTTGTCCAAAATAATACATTTTCAAAATCTGTATCTCTCAATTTCAAATCGAATAATCGAATATTTGTTAAGTTACTTGAAAAACTTACACTCATCAGTGTATTTCGCAATTGTGCTGGCCAGTTGGCACCAGGAAATACGCCCAGCGCCGGACGGTTGACAACGGCTTTCTGTATAATAACAAATTATACGTTAAATATATTATATTAATTATAATTAAATAATTTATTCTATTTATTTATTTTTTTAACGATAACGTGTTGCTCACTTTGTTCTCTTCGCTTTCCAACACTTTCAACATGTCCGGATGATTGTAGCCCAATGGCATTGACGATATTTGCGTGTACACGTCCAACAAAACGTTACCATCGACATCGACCAAAAAATTTCCTAAGGATTTATTATAGTCAGCGAACAGTTGCACCGAACCAGCTTGCTAAAAATAATAATTATAACGCAATTTTCAATAAAGTTAAGAGAATGATTTTTGAAACTAGAAATATAGCCGTACCAAAATAATATAATTACTGCATACCACTAACTAGCTATAAATGCACTCGTATTCAATCAAATATCCTAATGTTTTCCAAATATATAACATTGGTTTTAAGGGATTATTTCACTTTCGAGACAATGTTTAACTTTTTACTTAGAAATATACCTACTCGGATGTTAATTATAATGTTTAATATTAACAAAATAAAAATAAAATTAACGGTATAAGTGATGTATACTGCGTATATTGTTATGAAGTAATAAATTAATAACCCAGAAGATAAGAAGTACTCTTCAAGTCGTAAATAATATTGATATGTAACAAAGGCACAGGCATTGGACAAAATTATCAAAGAGGAATTATAGAAAATTAGAATAATATCGTAAGACTAGTGGCCACGAGACTATAACCTGCTATAGATCACCGAGAACTCTGAGGTTTTAATTCTACATCTATTGTACCGTACACGAGTATGTCGCATGTGTGTGTGTGTGTTTTGCATTAAATATGTTCAAAATTCTGAGAATGTTTGCAATATTTGTGTACAATTCACCGAACAACAAATATTTTAAAGTATTATTTTTAACGAAGACATTGAATAATTCAATAGTATAATGATATATTATAGGGCTCGGATTTATATGTAAATGACTTTATTATTATGTACATTTAAACCGAGCCCTAGTTATAATTAATATATATATATATTCTTCAATTTTTTTTCTAAAATTTATACCTAATTAATACATAATATTTAATACATTCATTCATCATTTAATACATAATAATATCTATTATTTTAATAAAGAATTTGTCAACGTTTTTAGACTATAAAAATTAATTTAAGCACACTGATAGAGTAATTTCAATGTCTATAAAATATTGAAATCCTAATTCTATATAAACTATTCTAATCTAGCAGATCATAACTAACTTCGGTACGCATATTAATAATAAAAACAAAATTTTAAATTCTAGAATATAATTATATTTTATAATATGTATTATAATTTGATATTGAACCAGCAGGATTTCATATTTATAGAGTGGTAAAAATGAACTATATTTATGGTTTTTTTTAAAAATAAAGTTTATAATCCGAAATAAACTTTAATGTTAAGAGAAGAAAATATGTATATATTTTGTACTCGTAGGTATTATGTACATAACATAACTTTTACAACATTATTTTATTCGTATATTAATTGTTTTTTATTCCTTCCTTTTAAATTACTAATAAATCTGTGTGCTGAACTGTCGAGAATTTAAGCGTACCTAAACGAGTTATATATTACTAAATCAAAATATTAAAATATAATACACACTATAATATTTAAACCCTTCGTGCCATATACTATATAGTTGTCGTTTAATTAATGTATGTTTTATTGAATTAAACTACTGGGTACATCCTGTTATAATATGAATATGAAACAAAAAAACTAACTACATACTATGTACAATAGATATATTAATATTTATATATATTGTATATTTTCGCCTATTAAATAGGTTAATAATCAGTTGTATCTTGTAATTCTCGATCGTTATTGATCATATACAAGCGCGTACACGTGATCAATATTAGGTCTCGTACCTGGATTTCTGACAGCTCGGCGAGTAATTTTTTTGATTTTGGTCCGGGCACTGGGGTTTCGATTGTTGGAGCACTGTATTCCCCGGGGCACAATGCAGATGCCATTCTTTCTAATATAATAAAGAAACAATACACGTATATTTTTAATGAGAATTATACAATGTCACAGAATTATAATATATTATTATATACATAATTCAAAATAATAATTTCATTTATTATTAAATTAATTTCAGATATTCAAATAAATGCATATTTTCCGATATTTACGAGTACATTTAAATAATATTGATATTATAACATATAATATGTATAGTATATACATCATTTCAATATCTACCTATAATAATAATTGAAAACTGAGCTGAGCTTAAATAAATTAAGATAATAGTTTACTTTGTATTTTACTCGTATAGTTAGGTGTTATTAACAGAAATGAGAGTCAAATAGTCAATATAACACTTGACACGATTGTAGAAAGCACTCTATATAAATTGATATGTTTTTATACAATTCCATTTTACAAACAGAAATGTCTAACTTTTCAATTCAAAAGGTTAAATTATTAAATAAGTGTGTATTTATTTACAATTAGCTGTTATTGACATATTCGATTAACAAAACAATGGCATTATGTTTTTTATAACATAATTATTAAAACATTAGGTATAATATGTATTAATAATAATATTATCAGTTATCTGTATATTAATACTTTCTTCCATAAAATTAAATTATGACTTTATGAGTATTTATTCTTCATAATTTTACGCATCACGAAATATAATTACAATTTTACAATGTTTAATGACATATTTTTTATATTAAATTATTATAGTATATATTTATTGTATAATCATCAATTACAATTACGGACGCATAACGTATAATTGTAACATCCTATATATTGGTTTAAACGTATAATATTTGTGACGATCAAACTGAACTTTCCGTTATACTGAACGCGATATTTTTAGTTATGCGCTTATTAACAAAACGAAATATCCTCCAACAGTAATGATTGCATGCAGCTATAGCTATATTTTATACAGTTATGATTTTAAAACCTAAAATTTAATGACATATTATTATGCTAAGTATGAGATTATATGTTATATATCGATACGTTAAGTATAGGTATTAAACAACGTAATATAACAATAAATAAGTTGAAAGTGTTTGAAACATATGATAAACTCTATCAAAATAGGATAATTCATAATTAGTGAATATTATATTAATTTGGCAATTACGAATAATGACCTACAATTAATAATATTATGAATGCACTCCGGAACCCAATAATAGTTTCATATGTAAATTTGTTTTTTTTTTTTTTATGACCTTTGTTTGCAATAAGTCTATAACATAATTAACATTTTACCGTTAGAATGAACTAAGCGTATGTATAGGACTATAATATGTAAATGATCACCTATACGTATGAATATCTACCACTCAAACCGATAGAATTCTATTGGAAAACTTGTTTTATCTTTTTGAATTAATTTTAACACTCGTCATGTAGGTACGTATAAATATAATATTATATTATTAAACGGAAAAATATAAATAACATATTTTTTATTTCGACTATTTTTCGGTTTCGATGTCAATGAAATACAAAACTGTATGAACTGTACACAGCAATAATATTTTGTACTTGCAATATAATATAATTATTATATAAGAGGTATACATGATAGATAGTAGCTTATATATACATTTCGGGTACCTATTAAAAACGAAATCTACAGGTGTCCGCATTTGATACAGTTAATACGAATACCACTGTATAACTTGAAACCATTCGTGTTACAAGTTATCTATTTACACGCGTTTATGCGTGTTTTAAAGAAAGTTTACATATTAAACTATTAACATATTATTATTATTAATTATTGTTATAGTGTCTTATATCTTCCCTGAATTACTTAAGCAATAAAGTATTAATGTAACGGATTTTTAATACATTTTTAAATTGTATTCAGAACACGTGTTCAAATAAATAATGTATAAAAAGTATTCAAAATACAGATATTCAAATATAGATATTCAACTTATTTATTGAATAAAAAAAACTTTTTAATAAAAAATAAACTATTCGAAAACATTTTAAAAATGTAAAAATAAAAGTACATACTATAAAGTAAATCCAAAACTATATGTGATACAGCGTCAGCAATACAGACAAAAAAATGGGATTTTAAAATTGAATAAAAATATTAATAATTCGAATAATATTGAAAAAAAAAATACAAATAGTACCTGCTATTCGAGTTTCAAGAGAATATTTCGATACATTTATTAAATTAAAATATTATACAAGTCTTTTAATTAGTAGTCTAATACGTCTATAACGTTTCTTTATTTATTTAGACTCAAAGTTCTGATGGTATATAATAATTAAATGTTTTGAAAAACCAAATTTTTTTTTTCAAAATAATTATCTCGTATACTTTTATTCGTAATATACCTACCTAATTAAAATTCAATACTAGTTAAACTCTCAGATGAAAAATTATTTATAATTAGGGATGCCATATGTCTCGTATTATGTATAGGAACGTTCCGTAATTCGTAACAGTGTTCCGGTGTAAAATTGTCCCGTATATCCCATAAAAGTATAAAATATCATTTTTTTTATTTTTTTTTTTTTTTGTACAATATACTTATTTATTTGTATATAATATTCAAAATGCGTTTTAAATGTCAAGACTAAAACATTTTTTAACCACCGATTGACTGATATGAATAAAAAAAATTCATCAATTTTCTCAATCGTTTGTGATCATTTTAAAATTTAAATAATCTATATAAATGGGTTTCTAATTTTAATATATAAAAAATACTGTAAAATTTAAATTTGTATGTTCTGTGTAGTGTATGTTTGTCCTGTACTTTTTGAAATCTGACATATTTATAAAATCCTTTTATAATGGACTTATCACTTATGTTAAATTACGGTATTAAATTACAGTGACTTACGCGGTGCGTTGACGAAATGTTTGGTCGCCGTCGCGACCGGACGAGCCACGTCCTGGAGCCTGTACATGATTAACAAATTACGTTCGCCGTGTGTACCGATTTAGTGCGAATGCTTTATATTTTTTCGATTCAATAGAGCTGTACGATGATGAAATTATTTTACAAGTCCGGAGAGATCTTATAGACGAGCCGTTACCGCTTAGCTGTTGACGTGTGCGCGACTGCGGTACGATCGCGAACGCATCTGCGTTATACCGCGTGCGCGCGACCGCTACGACGACGCCACCCGATCAATATGCGTGTGACGGTAACTGCGAAGACTTTGGTAACGTTTCGAACGAAACTCGAGAGTTTCGATTTGTTATTCGCTGCGATTTTTTTTTTAACCACGTCAAAATAATAATATTACTAAGTACCTATAGGTAATAAATACATTATTTTATTCTCTGAGAAATAAGTATTATAATAATTTTAGATTCTGATCGAAGCGAATAATGTATTGGTTTTACAATGATGTGCGTCTTCTTTTTTTCTTTTTATGTCTGAAGACATTCTTACTACCCGAAATAATGCTCCGATTTTCACGAATAGTTCTGGTATCTGGTTGGAAAGTGGATGTAATTGGTACTTTACTAAAATCATTTTTCGAATTTCTTAAAATTGACCCTAAGCGGTAGAAAAAACGACGAAAGAGTGACGAAAAAAACGGCATTTTTCACGAAAACTGAAATTGCGACGAATTCGATTTTAATATTTCACGATAACTCGGACAATTTTAAAATTAGGAACTTGTAAAATTTTGAAACCGTTCGTTAACTTTTCTACAAAATATAAAACTTTGAATATTTCGTAAAATTCTCGTTTTTATGTATGTTTGATAAAATTAGGATTTTTGGGCATTAAGGACTGAAAATTTTACTGAAGTATACTGCGACATATTACTTAACAATCATATCAAAATATTAAAAAAATCCAAAGTCTCAATTTTTTTTTTTTTAAGCTGTTTAAAGTTGATATTTTTAGTTTAAATGAAAATCTTTGAATCCATCATAGAAATATTCTTCTTATTATTTCTCAATACTTTTACAATAAAAATTAATAGGAAAACCAAAATATTATAAAAATTTTTGAAAATTGTATTGAAACATACCGATATATTTCTTAACGTAATTCTAAAATATTAGGACAATCTCAATACTCAATTTTTTTTTTTTTATCGGTGTTTAAAGTTGAAATTTTAGTAAAATCAATATTTAAAGTATTCTGGTATTCATATAGATTTTTCTGATTATAAATATAATACAATATTTTACAATAATGTTAACAAATATAAATTGACAAAAAAAATTTTAAAATTTTATTGAAACTAAATACAATTTTACTCAACTCAGTTCTAATTAATTGTGAATTATTACATTTACAATTTTTTTTATAGCTGTTTAAATTTGAAAAAAGAAGAGCATCAGCTTATAGATACTACTGCCGCAGGGATACAGGTGTGCAAATCATGTTACTTTTAATTAGAATTTGAATGTAATGAAAAACCATGGCATTCGAAAAAAGTATTTTAAGCGAAGTTCTGTCAGATATAGGCATATTTAGGTAACAAGGGTTTTTATGGTATTTATATTGAACTTAGAGACTTGAAGATTCTATAGGGTGTTCATTTATGTATTATATGTGTATCTACTACCTATATGATCCCTATATGTGTGATAAAATTTTGCGTATTTATAGTTTAAGTATTGACTTGTGGATAATATATTGAAATAAATAAAAACCCAAATCCACAAAAAATTTACTTTTATTTTAAGCAAATACGTATTTCGGTAACAAAGTTGCCATCATCTTATTATATTAGTCTGTGTTTTGCACTGATGATGGCAACTTTGTTACCGAAATACGTATTTGCTTAAAATAAAAGTAAATTTTTTGTGGATTTGGGTTTTTATTTATTTAAAATTTTGCGTTTTACATATTTAATAAAAAATGTCAAAATTTTAATCTATACTTACATTATCCAACTAAACTTCGCTCAGAATCGTTTTTTCGAATGCAATGACGTGCACGTTCGCTCAAAAATTCAAAATAAATCATATTATTTTCGATATCACCGTTGGGCGAACGTTTAACGCCTGAAATTTATACCAATCGGCATTTTATTCTGCACAGTTATGCGTGTTCTCTTACGTGCCCTTTGCAACATAATACAATATAATAATTCTAATTTCTAATTTGGGTCAAAACTAAAAAAAAAAAAAAAATTCAATTTATAATAAATTGTTAATATATTATATAAATAATAAATTAATATATTCATTTATTATATAGGTAAATATTATATACTTTATTAAATAAAAATAATTTTGTATATAGAGGTATTTGTATTTTTCTTGAAAAAAAAAATATAATAATTAATATTATTTAAAAATTTAATAATTTAATTATACAGTAATTGTTGATGAACGCACTAACACGCTAATAGAAATAGAACCAAACATTCGTTGATGTTCGGTTCGACTTTACAACAAAATAATATATTTTGTTACAGAAACATTGTACACACTTGCGCTTTTTGTCTTTATGTTGCTAAAGATTGCTAAAGATTGACGATCGTTTCCCGCAAAAACTAAAAAGTAAAAAAAGACGAACTGATACTCCTGCCGCAGGGATGTGCAAATCATAGTATTTAATTTTAATTAGAATTTGAATACAATGATAAACCCCATTGCATTCGAAAAAACGATTCTGAGCGAAGTTCAGTCAGATAATATAGATACCTATTGATTAATATATTGCCGTTTTTTCGTCGTTTTTTCTAACGCATAGGGTCAATTTTGAGAAATTCGAAAAATGACCTAAATTTTACCAAGAATATCCACTTTCCAACCGGAAACATATGCTGTTCGTGAAAATTGAAGCAT
Organism: Tetraneura akinire; assembly: GCA_021307375.1. Taxonomy (NCBI): domain Eukaryota; kingdom Metazoa; phylum Arthropoda; class Insecta; order Hemiptera; family Aphididae; genus Tetraneura; species Tetraneura akinire. The sequence goes on along the minus strand of JAIUCT010000009.1, from coordinate 1,384,655 downwards.
TATTTCGGGTAGAGTAAGTGTCTTCATATTTAATAAAAAAAAAAAAACAGAAAAAAAAGACACACATCATTGTAAAACCAAATAAACCAATACATTCTTCATTTCGCTCAGAATCTTAAACTAAAAACGCAATAATAAATTAATTATATAATTAGTGTGCTTATTGCTTATCAATAATATCAATTATTATTACATTATTACAACCACAGATATATAAAACAACGTTGTTTTATATATCTGTGATTACAACATAACAATATAACAAGGTTAGATTAGGTTAAGTTCTGAGATAAAAATATTCGGTTTCGTTATTACTCTGTGCCTCTGTAAGCAGTACTGCAGTAGGCCTGTTGCTTCGTTAACCAGTTTATCAATGTCAAGCGGTTAGTACGGTACTACGGTTAGGTTTTTATCTTTTATGTTATTCATTGTTCGCGGACGCCGTAAATGGCAATAAACTGAATAAAATATAATATTCCATATCCATATTATTATTATTATGATCGCTATCAATATCAATGATCCTCCACAACAATCTCGTTTTCGTTTTTTGCGATATTTGCAGTCTTGTCGAATGCGTATCAAAAGACTAATTAAAATGACTTCTTACAAACATTTTTGTTTGTTTTTCTTAGTCAATTTGGCCTATGTCTCGTCAAGTGAGTATTTTTATTATTGTTATTCAGTGTTTATAAATAATAATAATTTAATAATATTTTAACCAACGTTTTTATAAACTAAACGGACTTTCGATTTTGTACCTAAAAATATGATTATATGTTATATAAATATGTAAATATTTTAATAGTGCATAAACGTATTTATTAATATTGTCAGTTGTCAATCGAAGTCCACTTGGTAAGTCATATCTAACCCAAATTAAATGCTTTGTAATGTTACACGTTCGGTCGAAAAAATTAAACTTATTGCGCATTTATGATCAATCGAGTTCATACCTACCTAGTAATATTTTAATTATTTTTTGTACAATATAAATTATAATTAATAAATATAATGTATTTGTGACATCGTTATTTTTATGTTGCATAGATTTAATGGGTAAAGCTTATATAATTTCATATACTTGACATATTTAGGCAGTTATTATTCTATTAATGGCTATTATGAATAAAAAAAATATCACTATTCAATGATCAAGAAAGAAAGAAAATGATTGAACGATTTTATTAAGATAAAATTTATATTTGTATTAAAATTTTATTTTATTTTTTGTTTTTATACAGTAGGTATGTCTTAAATTTTATATGTTTATTAACTTTCCATTTCACACTATAATTGTGTTATAATTGTTTTTTTTTAGATTTTGTATTTACCTACGTTTAAACATTTTGTTAAATTTACTTAAGAAAAATAACATAATATTGTTATTTTGTAATCTTATCTTATTATCATTTACAAAATATTGTAAGATTTGTTTACAAATATTTTTAAATAATTTTATTGAGTTGATTATCGATCAGTTTTGTCATTATCAGTTCTGTTAGATATAATTAATAATAATTATAGGCACTATGATTTGTATATATTTTTACTCGCATATAAATATTTTTGTCATTACGACAATAATATTATATTAGATAAAAAAAAAAAAATATATATATTTAATTACCACTCAATACAAATAATTAACAGACAACAGTCTTATTTAATTATTACTCTGTATTATAATTTTGTGTTTAAATTAATGGCATATAGCCAATATACAATAATTTAATTATAACTATATTAAGCAGTATTTTATTTAAGTATTATTATGGTTAAATTACCCTTAAAATGTATACCTACAATGATCTAATATTATTGACCTATATATTTTTATATACCTATAATCATTAATACAACATAGTAATGAATAAATTTTTATTTATTTATTTATCTAATATCTAGTGCTACTTATTAATACTTTGTATATATTTTAGGTAAAACACCAGAATGGCCTTCTAATTATTATGTAGAAGGAGAGATTTTTATTCCATATGCAGAAGTAATTGAACCATTTACAGCATGGTTTGACAAAGAATCTGGTAACAGTCGTATTGACTATTATCATGGTAATTACTTTAAGTTATAAAATTTAATTAATGGACATAATTTTAAGATACAAATAAAACCATTTAAATTTATTAGGAATGGCAAAAACTTATCAATTGTCAAACAAAGGAAGTTTTGGAGCATCACTTAAAATTGTTCCTGTTACTACTGAAACAGAAACAAATAATATAAAATGTTTAGAAGTTAATGGAACTGAACAAATTCACATTTCCCCTCAATCAGCACTTCCAGACTTAAGCAATTTTAAAGTCATTATAATAAAGTTCAAAATATTAACTATATAAATTAATTAAATTTAAATGTTTTTATTTTAGTTTATTAGTGAAGAAACAGAAAATGGATTAATTTATGAAAAATGGACTAATGTTGTAAGAATAGAAAAAACAGTCGCCAAATATGAAATGTGGTTATATAAAAAAGTAAAAATTTATAATATGATATAAATATAAATAAATAAATAATATATTTATATATTATAACTAATTTTATATGATTTAATTCACATATAAAAAATATAATATATGAAAATTTAGATTATTATTAATACGTATATTCTTCATGATTGAAAAATAAAATAAAATAAAAATATTTGTTCATAATGTGTATACTAATATCTATTTGTCCCTGTAAACAATTTGTATAATATTGATTATTAATTTTTTATCTGTGTAAATTTAAGTTGTATAAAATAAATATTAAAAGCTTTGTTAATCATTTTTCTTTTTAGGATGGTGTCAATTTTCCTGTTAGGTTTAAAATGAATGGATTTAACACAATATTTTTGTCACATTTTGATAATTATTTTATTATATATAAAAATTTCTCACCTAAAAAGCCAGATCCCAGCATTTTCAATGTCGAAGGTAACAGTCATTTAACTTTTTAAATTATAATAAGACGTAGTATTATTTAAAACTTATTTTTTAGAATTGAAATGTGATTCTTTTCCTGGTCCTGGTGTAGACCATATTTATAATTTTAATCCTATGATGGAATTTATAAATAATTATTCAGAACACGTTGATTCTGCATTTGAAAAATTTAAACAACGTCATAATAAAAATTATAATAATAATTCAATAGAACATATTATACGAAAAAATAAGTTTCGACAAAACTTAAGGTAATTAATTAATTTTTATTACTAATAAAAATTATTTATTTATATTTTTATGTTATACTTTAAAGATATATTTATTCAAAAACTCGAGAAAATTTGAATTATAAACTTGCCATCAATCATTTAGCAGATTATTCTGATGAAGAAATTTTATCTATGTGCGGTTATAGAAAACTGGAAAAAGGAAAATCAAATGGAGGCAATCCTTTCCCTTATAATAAAAAAGATTTTATAAACTTACCATCTGAAATTGATTGGAGAATACCTGGGGCTGTAACTCCTGTTAAAGGTGATTCTTTTATTTTATAAACTAAATTTATAATATGTATAACTAGATTTTACAATAAATATGTACTAATAGATCAATCAATTTGTGGTTCATGCTGGAGTTTTGGTACAACAGGAGCTATTGAAGGAGCATACTTTTTGAAACATGGTGAACGTAAAAGCTTTTCTGAACAGGTAATTTTATTGAATATTACAGTCTCTTTTTATAGTTATATCCAGATCACGCAGTTAGGTTGACAAAAATATATTTGATGGAAACGATTAAAAATAAAAACGATTGTTAACTTAGATTAACTATTTATTTATATTCAAAATCATATATTTAATATATACTTATTTGTGGCGAGCGCCGGGAACATTCTGGGATGCTCGCGCCGCACGGCAG
>JAIUCT010000009.1:1370498-1380779 GCA_021307375.1 Tetraneura akinire | reverse complement strand
TTTTATCTCCTTGCTCAATCTCTCCTGAACCTTCAGATTTTGTGGTGAATCTCCGGAACGTTATTTCCAAACTTCGTCCCGTTCCAGCATCACGTCACTCAAGAAGTCGCATTTTTGTTCATCAGGATCTAGCAACATGCACTCATGTCATGCTACGCACCGATTTGGTTCGAACCTCTCTCCAACCACCTTACACTGGACCTCATCCTGTTCTTACTCGTAGTGACAAGACTTTTGATATTTTGGTTAAAGACAAGAAGACGACCGTGTCTATTGACCGCCTTAAACCGGCTTACTTCATCACAAACCCGTCCAAATTAACTCAACGCTTTCCAAAAATAACAGCCGAAGAAGAATTTCCCAACTCTTCCATTGATGATGCGTCTTCCACGAACAGACCTACGGTAACAACTCGATCAGGACGACGTGTCCGGTTTACCAATTTTTTTCAAGCATAGCAACACACTTCCCAGGGGGGTGATGTGGCGAGCGCCGGGAACATTCTGGGATGCTCGCGCCGCACGGCAGGTAGCTATAATTGCCGCGTGTCGGGTGGAACGTTCTAGAATGTTCGTGCGCCGTCTCTCGCTACCTCGAGAACATTCTACGGCCTATATAAAGCGCCACAACCAGACCGAGTTAGTCAGTACCGAGTCAGTACCTTACCGCGACGTCTCTAGTTTCATTTGTCATTTTGTTATATTACAATATACAGTTTAAATTATTATATTGGTTTAGTGTTCTTGTATTTTACTTTACCCACACACTTACCATATATTAAAATAAGTTATTATTGTAACTTTTTTATTTATAAAAAAATTTTGCGCATAAGTTTAATTTAAAAGGTAAAATATATTTTATTCAAATACTTGTTTAGTTAATTTAAATATTTTATTTAAGGCTTTAGTGGATTGTAGTTGGGGTTTTGGTAATAATGGCTGTGACGGTGGTGAAGATTTCCGTGCATACTCTTGGATTAAAGAGCACGGTTTACCTTTTGAAAGTGATTATGGACCATATCTTTCTCAGGTATGGATGATTTATTATAATTAATTATATTAATAACACATTTCATAAAACAATATTGTTTGTTTTTTTAAAAATCCAAAAAGTATCCAAAATTTAAAAGTACATTGTTAATATATTTAATATATCATATTTTAATTATTTATTTATACTTTAGGATGGTTACTGCCATGTGTCAAACATATCAAATAGTGATCTTACAAAAATATCTAGTTATGTGAATGTAACAGCTTTTGATGAAGAAGCATTAAAATATGCTTTAGTAAATAATGGCCCCATTTCTATAGCTATTTATGCTTCCTTAAAATCATTCACTTTTTATTCAAATGGTGTCTACTATGACCAAGACTGTAGTATGTATTTTTAAATTTATATACAGGGAAAGTATAGACTATATTATTTATGTGTTAAATATATTATTTTATTATTTTATAATATAATTTTACAAAAAAATTTGCTAAATAAGGATAAAAATTAAATAGTATTTAATGTAGATATATTATTATAACATAGTTTTATAATATGAGAGCCATTCCCCATTCGAAAAGTAACCTCCGATTGGTTATAAAAAAAAAACAAAGTGAATAAACATAATTTATTATATACAACTTAAAACTATATCTTTGCTCTATTTTTCAACATAATTTCCATACACATTCAAACATTTATTGTACCTCTTCACTAGCTTAGAAATTCCATTAGCATAAAAATCTCCCGCCTGTGCTTTGAGCCAGTAACTGCATTTCTCAGCTCCTTATACCAAAATGCTGAGATCCTATCCACTTCTTCATAGCCTAACCTTTCTGTCACTACCTCATACAACACAGTCCTAAAAATTTATGGAAATTCATCAGAAAACTCTGTAATTGTGAAACGTCGATTTTCACGAACCTTTTCATCAACTTTTTCCAAACCAGTTCATCAGTGATTAATGATGGCCTGCCACTCTTCTCTTTGTCGTGGATGTTTGTTCGTCCACTTTTAAATAAAGAACACATTCATAAACAACTCATTCACTCATCACACTTGGTCTATACAAGGCACAAAGTTTCCTATGAATAATATCTGCTGCAAAATATCGTTTTATCGTAAAAAATCGTATGACAGCTCGCACTTCGCATTTGGCAGGGTTTTCTATTGCAGCACACATTTTGAGAAGCTACATAAACAAAATTAGCAATCACACAACTTCACTCTATCGTGATTAGATACCAACTGACCTACCGCGCATGTCTGTTCAAAAACGGTAGTGCTATTTCTACTACTTTCCACACAATTCTTTCGGTGGTTACTTTCCGAATGGCCCTCATATATCTAGATTATTCATAGAAATTTAAATATAATACATATTATATTTCTTTCTCATTTTTTATTATCTATGCATATTAAGTATGAAATAATAAAATGTATTATAAAATAAAATAAAAAGGTTAAGAATTTTTGATATTGAGACTATAAACAGAAAATCAATTTATTGGTTCCATTAGTTTTAAAACAATTTATTTAATTATTCTTTGAATTTGATTTATTTTTAGAGAATGATCCTTCATCATTGAATCATGCTGTATTATTAGTGGGATATGGAACATTGAATGACCAACCATATTGGCTTGTAAAAAACTCCTGGTCAACTTTTTGGGGTAATGATGGTTATATTCTCATATCCCGTAAAAACAATAATTGCGGCGTTCTTACTAATCCAACGTATGTTATTATGTAATACATTTAAAGTGTATATTTTTATTATATCTTTTATTTGATAATTTACAATTTGAAGTCTGAGCTCAAAATATAATTATTTCATAACTGATTAATTTAATAATGTAATTTTATTTAAATACTTGTCGATTAAATAAATAATTTAATTAAAAAAATTAATGTGTTTTAACAATGATATTATTTTATAAGTTAATAACCTCTGGTAACATTTAAAATATATAAATAAATTAATATATTGTATACAATATACATTTATGGTATTACGAATATATGAGATATAGAATTTCTAAAATTTAACTTCATTAATCCATAATAATATTGTGTACATAATAAAAAAAGTCATGAAGTCTTGTTTACAGATCTATAAATTATCAAATGTGTTCTTTTAGATCTAAATTCAACTAAATTTATTTATGAGTTATGATTGATCCGATAATAATCATTAAATAACAATTTTCTTCATTTACAATCAACTATACTAAAAAAAGATGAGCTGATATTCTTGCTGCAGGGATATAGGTGTGCAAATCATAGTGTTTAATTTTAATTGGAATTTGAATGAAATGATAGACCATTGCATTAAAAAGATTCTGAGCGAAGTTCAATATTGATTAATATATTGTGGTTTTCTTGTCATTTTTTCTAAAGCATAAGGTCAATTTTGAGAAATTAGAAAAATGACCTAAATAAAGTACCAACAACATCCACTTTCAACCGGAAACAAACTATTCGTGAACATGTCAGTAGTAATAGTGTCTTCAGAGATAAAAAAAAAAAAATTAAAAATATCAACTTTATACAGCTATAAAAAAAATTAAGACTAGGAATTTTTTAATATTTTGATATGATGTTACGTAATATGTATGTATACCTCAGTCAAATTATCAGACCGAAATGCTCAAAATTGCCAATTTTATCAAACATTATATATATATACATAAAAACGAGAATTTTACGAAATATTGAAAGTCCTATATTTTGTAGTAAAATTAACATAACGGTTCCAAAATTTTATGACATATGTATACTACCTATGTCAACACCCAAAACAATTTTCAAGTCTTAACTATAAAATTGTCTGAGTTATCGTGAAATATTGAAACCGAATTTGTCGAAATTTCAGTTTTGGTCAAAAATGCCATTATTGAAACATATTCATTTCTTGGAGAGTGAAATGTGTTGCCTACACAATACGCCTTTGTAAATCGAGATGGAAATAAATAAATAATAGGACTACAATAATATTTTAATTTTTTATATTATTTAATATGGTGTTTTATAATTCAAAAATTGTTTATTTATATAAGCAGGTTCAAAATTAAAAAAAAAAAAAAACAGTTAAAATAAGAGTATTTATTGTTTTGTAATTATTTTATTGGGTAATAAGGAGTTAAATGTATTTATAAATGGAAGAATTTAAAACTTATTTTTTTTTTTTTAAAGAATATATTAAATTTTTCTCAAGAGGAAGGAAATATATAGCATATTGTAAGAATTTACCAAGTAAGTATGTGTATATCGATAGATGGAAACTGAAATTATTTCTATACCCACTAACAGAAAATGAAACCAATAATTTACGACTCTTCCGATATAGTATGACAGTATCAGTATGTACGATTACATTTGGTTGATTATTGAAAACGAATTTAATCATTACATATTATTTATGATCGTGTATATTTTCGTTAATAATTAAGTCTATAATATCTATAATATATTAATATATATTATTATATTATACATTTATACTACGATACTAAAGAAAAAAGAACTGAAGACTAACGGGTAAAAAATATCCAACCTTTTTATACTTATACATTTACAAATTACAGGTAAAACATTGAATTATAATAAGAACTAAGAAGAATCCATATTATAAATAATTTAAATATCGATTGTTATACCGAATGTTACCACCTCCAGTGAAAAACACAGACACATACTGAATTACTGACCGTTATCGACATGAACATTTTCCCTTATATACCTACCTAGTGTGCGTTTCCCGCGCATGACATCACATGATGAGTGTCATGTCGGTTTAATTTTTAATTATATATTAATAATATTGTGGTTGTGGTAATAGTTTTAACAAGTTATTTTGTAATGGATTTAAATCCCAATTTAACAGATTATTCTTATTTTTTGACATTTAATTATTGATTATTTGTGACTTGTTTATACTGTTACTACTTGTTAGTTACTACATAGTACGTCATGTGATATCATTATATCAGTATTCATTGGTAATTTAAAATTTGAATGCAACTGGTGAAAAAACCACATGTGCACAAAACATGCATGTCAATTTTCTTGCAGTCGGTTGCAAATAAATTTCATGCAAGTTGAATCGTTTTTCGGTTGCGTTGCGATACTGATCGCACTCACTGGAGAACATGTTCCTTAATATTTTGTATGTGCGTGGTTGCGTTGCAGTTGTAGTTGATTTCGTGAGAACATTACCTAATATTGTGCGATTGTAACAAATTTTTATGGTTGAAATTACAAATTGAATTGTCCATTTATCATAATTCGTTTGGAAGCATTAACAATAAAGTTACTGTAAGCTGTAACAATATTATTTTCACAAAATACCTATATAGGTACCTATCAGGGCCTAAAATTGTGTGTACTACGACACTCTTAGTGCAGTACGAATAATAAAATGTGTAGTACGAAATTTTAAATTGTGTAGTTGATTATTGTCTTATTTTTTTATTTTTGCATTATAAATAGATAGTATTATTTGAAAACCATATAATACATGAAATTTCAAAATTTAAAGTACCTATTTGAAGAAGCCAAGTTACTAGTTAGATAATCAAAATAAATATTTTTTCAGAAATTAAAGTATATTTTAAAAAAAGGCTTCGCTCAGAATCTGAAATATATAATATATTATACTATTTTACTATAAATTTAATGAGTAGAGTGTAGTACGAAAATTTTTAAATTTTAGGTCCTGGTACCTATTAAGGATAACATGACTTGTTATCCTTATATTAACATTAACCTACATTTTTGAGTTAAAGTAACCATATTATTGGGTTACTCTGACAATTATTTTTTCCGTGTATTGTTTATACTCTTGTATAAATATTAATAACTCAATTCTAAATGCTAACAATTTACGTTCTACACTTGACACACAGGAAATGATTCATTATTTTTTAAATTTAAATTTAAATTGACACAGACCTGGAGAAAAATTAATGTAATATATTGTAAATTTTATTTTTTTTTACTATTCAAACTTATTATTATCATTATGATTTAAGTTCCAATTGTTAGTATCTATTAATAATTATTACTTTATTAGTAATAACACTAATAACTAATAGTAATAAGTAATAGTACACTGGTATCTATATTACCAAGTATGAACATTTTTAAGGTGTGAACTAGTTTACCAGTTTACTGTTAAGGGGGGAAAAATAGTAATTATGTACCCATAATTGATACATTCAACTTTTGCTTTTTTTAAATAGATACATATTTACAAATTTTAACTAAATATTTCTAACTAATAAAAAAAGTAGGCACCTAATAATTTACTATTAAAAAATACCGTACTTTTCATTAAATAATAATCGAGTACTTATATTCATAGACACCCTACCACAGTAACCAATTGTTAAATATTAGAACTATTTAAAATCTTTCATCCATTTTTAATTACCTACTTAAATTATGAATATAATAAACTAAAACTATTGTCCAAAATAGAATTTTTAAGGTTTTGAAAAGAAACAGGAAGATGATTATATTATGAAACACGATAAATCATAAAAACTCAATTATAAATTTACAATAGTAAAAAAAATTGACTAAACAAAAAATATAATTAATAATTACATTTTAGATAGACATATTATTTATTTAGTTTAAAATATATGTGGTAAAAAGTACTTGGTTACCACTCATTTTCTGACAAAAAAAATTTCTAAATTTAGTGAAAATTTCTAAATCGTAATTGAAATGTATAAAAAAATTATGTAATATTAAGAAGCAACAAATTCTATTTCCTAAGCATATTAAAATAATTGTTATTAATTATTATTGTCAACGTCATGCCTTGTAATTTGTTATGTAAATTATTATGAAGTTTATTATCAACGTGTGAACCAGGGCTTTACAGTTAATACAGGAACACGTCAATCACATTATTATCAAACAAGAGGGAAGTGCAAGGTCATCATAAAAAAATAATATATATTATATATATATAAATTATGTTGGGCTCTATTATGACAAAATTATTTAATTTAACCTATATTTGATGATTACTACATTAGAAAGACAATATTGTTTTTTTCTCTTCCACAATAAATAAATATTTCTTAATCAATAATCAGACTTAATTTTTCTTTTTATAAATTTAAACATTTTTTTTTGAATAGTATTAATTATAATAGTATATATCTAAAAAAGTAAGTTCATCATAATTAGACACAACATAAAAATATAAATAAATAATAATAATAAAAAAAAATTAAATTAATATAATAAAACACAAAGGTGTATAAGGAAAAACATCAGTACCCTTAATATTATTAATCAATGATATACTTTTAAAATTGTTTTTATTACAAAATATATAACCAAAGCAGGTTTTCACTACTTGATATAATTATTTACATGCAATTTAATAAACAAATCATACAGAATTTGGTTTTGATACGTTTTACAAAATATTGAAACACCAACATACATAATATATAAAACATGTTTTTAAAGATTAACATAAAAATATTCGTCTTAACACTTAATTAAAATTATTTAATTTATATATATATATATATACATATACATATATAAAAAAATCTATACTATTAAAAAATATATTGATATTTATCTTTGGAATGAGTTTACTGAGCAATTAAACTGATACCAAATATATGATAAAATCAACAGTAATAGACGGGTACAATAACTAAAATAGATTAGTATAGATGTGTATATTATATTATTAAAATTTTAATGTTGTAGCTATTTAGGCAGTAGACTGTCCATACAAAATAAGAAAACAAAAGTTGACTAAAAATAATAAAATCTCTTATTTTAAATCAATGATTAGAATAAAAATTAATTAATAAAGTTAAATATTATCAATATAGTTTTTTTTTTATATCAAATATAATCAAAGAGAACAATTAAATAACTTATCATTAAGATAAAAACAATTAAAGTATGGTAGATAAAATCAAATAGATAATAAGTCAATTACAATAATAAACACTTGTTTTAGGCTTCCATATGTTGTTCGCAAAGTTTATCCCTCAGATTTTTCAATTTAGATACAAAAAATTGCTCAAGGATTTCAGCACACTTGAAAAATTGTGATTCACGAGGATTATAATACCTACAGTTATCAAATACTTTGATCATATCACGAATGAATTCGGTTAGTGTTTTATATTTCTTATCAGCAACTTTCTTACCAATGCAATTCAAATCTAAACAAATAATTATAGCAATATGAATAATTTAAAATGTAATATAATATAGGAACAAATTACTTACCCATTGGTTCTTTGACAACATTATAATAATCGGGAGCTTCATGAGGATTAACTGGCTCCATAAAAGGCCAGGCACTTTTATGAGACTAACACCAAAATAAAAATTAATAATTTTTTAAAATAAATTAATGCTAATTTATTTATCAATAAATATTTACTTGTATTTGTTTAATGAGTTTTAATAAATCTTCATTGTCTTGTTGATTAAAAGGTTTCAAGTTGGCAAAATTAATTTCAGAGTCAGGCATACACCTGGGACAGTTATAATCATCCATTTTATCACCTTCACACTGTAATACACCAACACAACTACCATGAAACCAGTCTTGACATTTGTCACAGCAAATATAAAATCTACAAAAAAAAAAAAAAAAAAAAAAACTGTATTATAATACATTATTCAATAAACATCATAAATGTTTACTTCTGGTCATCGTATGGTTTTTTACAAATACAATATAGAACTTCTGGATCTTTAGACCGTTTACACTCTGGACAAAACCATTCAGATATCCTTTTAGACATTTGCACAGTAATGCCAACACAAGAACCATGGAACCAATTGTGGCACATATCACATCCAACATAAAACCTTGAATTAAATCAAAATCCATTTATTATATACATTTTTTTTTTTATTTCAAATATTAAACATTGATATTTACTGTGAACTATCATAAGGTGTTCGACATATGCACATAATTTTTTCTTTTTTACTCTTTTTCGGACTAGTTTTCCTTGCTGGTGTTAACGATAATGGCCGTGAATGATTTCGATTAGGTGCTGGCGGGGAGACTTTGACTGGTCGCCGCCGCATAGGTCCAGAATTACTAGATTTGGAATTATTATTGGTATGGGGTGTCGTCTGTATAGTAGTTGGTGGACCTGAAGCATGTTTACGTTTACTGCTACCCTGAAGAGGTGGTGCCACTTGTGTAGTTACTTGAGCAACCGGTGTTGGCTTATCAACCACATTATTAGACATGGTAGTAGAATCAGCTGATGAAACAGTTACATTAGCAACTAATTCATTCTGTAAACATAAAAGAACATATGGAAATTTTAGAAATAAAAAGCAAATTACAAATATTACAACATATGTTTTTCTCCTACTCATGCAAACTGCAATCAAATGCATTGACATTTCTGGAATCGGAATTGAGGATCGAAACTCAGGAAATTGTGTTTGTCAGGAACTTCGATAATACCGAATTTCGAGAAAAACTATAAAATACATACCTGAATATCGATTTGCAATTCCTTTTCCAGAAGCGCCCTCTTTTTTAGTATATCTTTTTTCAATAATTCTTTTTGTTTGAACAAGCTAACCTGGAGTTTTGATTGCAATTGTATTTTATGCCGTTCTTCACCTTGTTTCAAAGTCTGATATAGTTTTGAATTTTCAGGTGATACTACTAATGATCTGTTGAAATAAATAAATAAAATTGTAGAAATAAAATTTAGATGTAATATAGTATTAAGGGGATTGAAAGCGTTGATTTTCTTTCTCTGTCGACATACATAAAAGATAGGGATTTAGATGTTTTTTACTTCCAACGTTACGATCGATCTAGTTATGCGATAATGGATCTGAAAACGGATTTGAATTCGCCAGAAAGTCTACTTTAGATCGACTTTCCCGCTTTTTTAAAATTTTCTTCTCATTGTTGTTGAAACAAATTTTATTTAAAAATGTATAAATATTCAATTTTTGAAGAATTTAGGACAAATAAATGAAAAATTGGGAAAGTCGATCTAAAGTAAACTTTCTAACGAATTTAAATCCGTTTTCAGATCCCTTATCGCATAACTAGATCGATCGTAACGTTGGATGTAGAAAACGTCTAAATCCGTATCTTTTATGTGTTAGACAGAGAAAGAAAATCGACGCTTCGAATCCCCTTAATGTAATATTTTAAAATAAAAATATAAATTAAAATATCAAAGTATTTAATACTATAATACAATATAAATATAAAAATTAATATACCCAGAATCAATATGTTCAGTG
>JAIUCT010000009.1:1302650-1370098 GCA_021307375.1 Tetraneura akinire | reverse complement strand
TTATAATATTAAAAAATTACATTTCTATATTAGAACCTACTAGTCATAATTTGAGAATTGGGTTGAATTTTTAATGAGTTTTGATTTATTACATTGGCATCCGTCATAATGGTTTTAGGTGTAGTTACCAGTTTAGTTGTACCATTTGGACCTGAAAAATTATATAAAATAATAGTATTAATTTAGAATTGAATAATACTTTAATAATTATTTATACACAAAATATAACATACATCTTGTCATAAATATTCGACGAGTTGATGGAGTAGTAGGTTTGGCAGCTATTCGTGGAGAAGACTGTACCAATGTAGGACTTTGTAATATTGATTTATTATTAGGCATCAATTTTAAACTTCCACCTTGAGCTATAAAATAATTTATTAATTAAATATTAATAACAGTTCATGCACAATTTTCATCATTATTTACAACATAATACAGGTATATACAAATAAAGTAAATATTAGTATTTCAAAACAAATATTCAATACTAAGTTTATAATATATCTATTATGGTTATTTATAAGTGTAATCTTACCTGGTACAAGTTTCATACGCTGAATTGAACTACTAGTTACTGGACTTTGAGAGTTAGATACGTCCAAACACATTTTTTTATTTGAAGAATTAATTTCATTATTTATTGATGATCTTTTATAAGCTAATCTTTGAGCTCTAAGAGATTGCTCTAACTGTTCTTTAATATGTTCTGTTGTTTCTGAGTTTTGAATACGGTTCTTATCATTAATATTTTTATTATGAGAAGAATCATTATGTGATAATTTATTTGCATAAGCAGTAGTGGCTCGTGTTTTCATAGCTTGTTGCATTTGGATTTCACGTTCAACTCTATAAAAATTAATTTTTTTAGATATATATAGATATATACTCATAAATTACTAAAATTATATACCTTTCATGGAATTGTTTTATTTCAACAAGCTCTAGTTTACTTTCATCTACCCATACTTCAGATACTTGTGGTGCAGTATTTCTTGGAGTTTCTTCTCGCTTACGTTTTCTTAAACCACTTCGTATAGGAGTTACCTCTAAAATATTCAAAAATTAATTTTATATTTTTAAACAATAAAATATATCATTGATTTTTGTAATGATTATTTACCTCTCACTTGCTTTGGTATATCAAGTGGTATAACAACTTTACGTATTAAATACTCAGTACGTTCATTAAACTGTCCAGATGTACGACATTCCAGAGTTTCTGTAGTAACTAACTCAGTATCAGTAGTTACTTCTCGTTTACTAGCTAAGTGGGCAGTTTTGGCAGTTAATTCATCCCATTTTAAACATGCCCATAAGATTCTTAATTGTAATGCAGCAGCTGATATAGTATTAAATGTTATTGTTCTATATAACCAACATATCTTAAAATAAGGTCTTGGACAAGGATATGGCCAAATAGCATTATTAGTCTGAAAAACAAAAGATATATATATATTTTTTATTTATAAATATTCAAAAGTATTATATTTTTATACCTTAGCATTTGGATTGAAACCATTAACCATATCATGTCCAGCATGCCTAGCTAATTTACGAAGTTCATGTTTTGGTAATATTAATAAACTGCAACGTTTAGCACGTGTATAAAACCGTGAAGTTGGTGGATACTTAATTTTTTCAGTTTTCTTTTTAATAATTGTATTACTTGGTAGTTTTTTCAAATAAATCTATAATATATAAGATATATTAGATATATTTATAAGATAAATATAAGATATATTTTTTAAAAATGTAATGTTTTATAAATGAAATAATTAACCTTTTTTCTCGTATCATCTGTAGAATAAATACGACCATCATCTACACAATCAACCAAAACACCTTCTCGTTTAGCACCACCTCTTTTTCTTGCTGGTTTCAAAATACTTTGTCTAAAACAGGCTTATTACTAGACAATTATTACACTAATTAAATTTAATTATTTCTTACCCAGGACTACCATTAACATCAACTTTTATATTTTGTTCGTCATTTTCTATTTTAACACACTTTTGATCAATATTACATTCAGTTTTTAAATCTTTTTCATTTTCTTCTTTCACTTGCACTGGCTGACTTATGACTTTACTATTTTCTCTCTTTATTTCTTCAGATTTAACATTCACCAATTGATTTTGGACAGTATTTTTTGTGTTTTCAGTTATTTTCACTGATGGATCATTATCAACCAGACGCTTTAATTCTATTAATATTTTTTGATATTGTGAATTAATAAATATGCACACAAATTGTAAGTATAATTTTAAATACATACCATCCACCTCTCTTTTTAAGACATTTATACTTCGTAATAACGATAAAAGTTTACTTTTTACATTCACATGTCTTATACAAAGTGGACTATAACATGATTTCTCATAACTAGATTTATGAGCAGTTCGACAACTACTGTTATAACATATCATATATTGAGATAGAGTGTTATATTCTATATAATGTTCTTTAATCTGAAGCACTTTTTTATTTAAAATTTGTATCAAAGAATTCTTTTCATTTATTTTCTCGATATTTTCTAGTGAATCCGATGAAACACTAGGAGGCGTAGGATTTTCAGTCTGGTGATGAAAAAGTTTAAATATAATTGAAAATACAAAATATTAATAGTTATCTTTTATCTATATGGTATTTCACCAAAATTATAAAAATAAAATTAATAAAAACATTAAATAATTTATAGATTTACTTCTGAAATTGTTTTTGGGATTATAGATTTTTTTGTCATTAATACTCTTTCTTCAGCCAACTTTAATTGCATCCTTCTTGGTAATAACATGTCAGTTTTACACTTTTTAGCAAGTTTTGGATATAATATACGACTAGTAGACCTTAATTCAGTACTTATATTAATATTTTCATCCAGTTTATTAACAGGTGATAAGATTTTCATATTTATAAAATCAATATCTGAAAAATATATAATTAATTTTAATTTCTTAATTTAGTTTAATGTTCATTTACCTGAAACATTATCTAAATGTGTGACACTTTGGTCATTAGGAATTTCTCGAGACATTTCAGCATCAAAAGTACATTCTTTTGTTATTACAGAATCATACAGTGTTTCTGCAATGGAAAATGTGTGAATACCTTTATTATCTAAACAAAAATATTTAATGTTATATTAATAATTATTTAATTGCTAAGTTTTCAACATTTATAAATTTTTAATTATTTTAATTTACCTTTGCCTTGAAATATTCTTTTCGCAGGACCAGCTGATAAACCTTGCTTTGACGAATCGGCTAATTTATAATCTCGTGATTTTGATAACCATTGCCAACCCCATTGGCCATGAATTCTATATTCTTCTCCTTTTTGTTTATGAACCTAACAAGTATGTACTTAGTAAAACTTAAATAAATTAATATAATTTTTTCCTTACTTGATGTTTTAAACCAAGAGTATATTTTACAAAATGTATAGTTAATTTATTACGTTCTTCTTCTTCAGCATCTTTATCCTTTTTATCTTTTTTGTCAGTTTTCTTCTTTTCTTCTCGTTCAGCATGAGTAATACGATAAAGTTTTACATGACCTAAATTAAAATAAATATTAATATAATGTAGTAGTTATATATATATACAATACAATTTACCAAGTTGTTCATGCCAAACTGATGCGTAAACAACTGGTTTAATGCAAGACATCAAAACAACTAAAACTCTTGTAAAATCATTAGGAGTAGAACAAGCATTGACTTGACTTAACCATGGTTTGCGTAACATTGACCAATTAATATGCATTAATGATGATGGTAATAAATTATCTAATGAAATAATAGTTTGTTTAACAGTACTAATAAGAGTTGAACGAGCACCTGAAAATATAAAAAGTAAAATAATTAAGACTAAGTATTCGAATATAAACTAATAAAAAAAAAGTTCATTACAAACCGAATATTTGTCCACACCATTTGAATTCACCAGATCCTGAAAGTGAAAATTTATGGGACATATTTCGTTTTTTATCACGTTCTTCATTTTTTTGGATTTTATTTAATGCAGTTGAATTTGAACTATACTGATTTACGTATGTCTTAAATCCATTATCCATACCAAGTTTAAATAAATAAGTACCAGCTGCTATGTGTTGGGCTTTAAATCTGGTTAATCTAGCACCTATACTTTCTATATATGTATGGACTGGAGAAGCTTTTTCAATTACAGGTTGTTTCTTGGGTTGTTCGGTTATTTGTCGTTGAGATGTTTGAGAAGGTTTGAGGCGTAATGATCTGTTACGTGTACTCCCTAAAAATATATTATTTAAAATGTAAATTAAGTTATTGGCTTAGGTCACGTAAAAATGGTATTTGGCAGATATGTTATGAAAATAGCACTATGGTAATTTTTTATATACATAATGATTTATTAAAATATATAATATATTATATGGGTCTCAGCACCATCAATTTTTGACAATAAAGTAGTGCTTTTGATAATTAATACAAAAATTTGCACTCACTTAAACTATGATTCATCTCTCCATCATTAGCATCAATTCTATTATCGTTATTTTCATCACATTTACTTTTTTCATTTTCTAAAACATAAAGATTAATTTCACTAAACATAAATAATTTTAAATAGAATTTATACCATTTTTGTCAAAAGCTGTATTGTTAGAACGATTATTTTCAGAAACTTCTTTATTCAATTCACTATTATTACTATCTTCTTCACTAATGTTACTATTGTTTTTTTCTAAATCACTTTCTTTTTTCTTTTGCATTTCTTCTTTCATTCCAATTATACTGTCTATAAAAATAAAATAAAAAGCAAGGGTAGGGATACAGGTGTGCAATCATAGTGTTTAATTTTAATTATAATTTGAATGCAATGGCAAGCCATTTCATTCGAAAAAACGATTCTGAGCGAAGTTCCGTCATATAATGCCGTTTTTCATCATTTTTTTTCATAACATTTTCGATGTACTAAAAATATCAAATTTAAACAGCTATAAAAAAAATTGAGACTAGGGATTTTTATGTAAATAAAAAAAACACTTCAGTAAAATTATCAGACCTTGATGCCAAAAATTGCCAATTTTATCAAACATTATATACCTACGTAAAAATGAGAATTTTATGAAATATTCAAAGTCCAATATTTTGTAGAAAAATGAACGTAACACGCACGGTACCAAAATTTTACCACATATTAATATATGGTAACTTATGTAAATACCCAATAAAAATTTTAAGTCTTTAACTTCAAAATTGCCTAAGTTATCGTAAAATATTGAAACCGAATTCGTCGAAATTTCAGTTTTCATGAAAAATACAAATAAACTTTTTCTTCAATTTGCCCTCTAGCTAATTCTAGAGAATTGGAAAAAATCACCTAACAATATTATGTATATATAACCGAATGGTTCGTTAATTCTCATTATAGACCTTAGCCTTTGATCAATAATCTATGATCTGCGATATGAATATATGATCAACCCCAGAGAGGTGCTCAAAGAAATATTATAAGATTTACGATGGAAATTTCTGTTTATATAGATGGTTGCCAGTGGCGGCTCGTGGGTCATAAAACTGATGAGGCAAAAACAAAATTTTTGTTATCAATATTATGAACTGTTATCATATTTTTAGGGATACAACCCTTTAATCTATTCTGTGATATAACTACTATATATATATATAATTATTATATTAGTTTTTGATTAATTAATTATTATACAGGTATTTCTATTTAAATTAAAGTTTGAAAGTAGGTTATTGTAAATAATTTTATATCTTATTTATAGATTCATGACATAAAATAGGTATTAAAATTTAAAATAAAGTAAAACTTTTGTCAAATTAATTCTTTAATTCTCTCTTTAATCCTTTCTATATATAAAAAAATATAAATAAATTACATAAATAAATAAATTTACAATTTTAATATATTTATGAAAATTGAAAATAATAAACATAACTGGAAAAAAAATAAGTTTTGAAGATAAATTATTAATGATAATATTATGTAGTAGGATGACAATGTTAACACAGATTAGATTAACCTTGTTAACTTGTTTTAATCTATTGATAACGATGGTTAGTATTTACGGGTAAAAACAACGCGTGTAAAAGATAGTTTTGTCGCTTAATGTGACATTTTGACGTTTGGAGATATAAACTATAGAAAATACTGTTGATATACCCAATGAGGCAGATTATAATCTGCCTCATTCTATCGTTATTTATCCGGTCGACCCCCACCATTCAAATTTACTGTTCAATGGGCTATCTGAGGCAAGAAATTATTTGCCTCTCGGGTAATCTCGGCTTTTGTCGTTAGCATTGTTGGAACAACCGATGAATCAAATTTGTCGAAGGAAAAATGTCCTTTTTTCATTATTTCTTCGTCCTTTTTCTGTGTGACATGAGGTCAATTTTGGGAAATTCGAAAAATTACCTTAATAAAGTACAAACTACATCCAATTTGCAATCGAAAACATACAACATTCGTGAAAATCGGAGCATTATTTCGGGTAGTAAAAGTGTCTTCATACTTAAAAAAAAAAAGACACACATCATTGTAAAACCAATACATTCTTCGCTTCGCTCAGAATCTAAAACTATCCTTAATTTTATATAAATAGTATTTAACTGTATTTTTTTTTTTGACATTAACTATTATAAAATGTAAAGTTAAAAGAAATAAGTTAAATATTATTATTCATATTATTTAAATATAAGTCATAACTTTTATTGTTACACATATAATATAATCTTAAAATTTAATACTTACTATTTTCTACTTCTAAAAATGTTTTTCTATTTGAAGGTCGATATTGTAAAGTTAAATCCATGGTTATTTTCATTTGTCGATTAATTTCATCTTTAATTTTTTTTATTTCATTTATAAGAATATTTTCCATTTGAGGATCTAATGATTCTAATAGAAGGCTAAATTGTTCTTCTGTTGTGTAATACCAACATTCACCAGTTTCTTCATTTTCTCTGTTAGAAAATAGATGAAATTGAACATACAAATTATTACCACAGGAAATAACAACAAGTCATAATAAATATAATATACTTGTTGCTTAACAAGATTGCATATATAATCATAATAATAATTAAGAGTTTTTTACTCTTCCAACTTCCAATATATAGAGTAATAAATTTATGATTACAACATACAGTCAACCATTCTTTTCGCACACACTTCACTCTCCTATCTCTTAATCACTCACATTATAGTCTATTTGGAATGAAATCGTACCTAAGCAGCAACCAGTTTTCGTCCGTGACGGTCAGACGCTTTTCCCACCTATAGTCAAATGGTATGAATTCCGATTGAGTATGCTCGACAAAACAGTCGCATAATGCTGCACGTGCGGAATTACTATATTGTTTACATACACCAACGTATGATTTGAATAGATTTTAAATTATGTGTTTATTTTAGCTGTTGACACTATAATACATTTCCGTTGACGAAAGCTCAAGAGATTAGCAATGCGGAACGAAGCCATGTCTATGAGCAAATGTTGGTCATCAAGGTACGATTTCATTCCGAATAGAGAATAGTTACCGTTGAATCCCTCAATTATATATAAAATTATTGCCTTTTAGGTAATAGTAATTATGGTTATGCCTAAATTAATAGTTAATAATATACTCACACAAAAATTCGTCTAACTAGAAACCAATATTTACGACCATGTCGATCATAAGCTAAGTGTTCTTGGCGGGATGATAAGCCTGACTTTTCATCATCAGGTATACAATCTGATAATCCAATGACTTTGTGCTCTTTGCATAAATTACATTGCCAATCTTCTGTAGGGACATCATGTAAAGGAGGTTCAGCACACTCTAAATGAAATACAGCTGGGCATGTCTCACAACATAAAAGATCTCCTACTTTATGGCATACTCGACAATGGTCATCGTATTGAAAACTATGGCCTAAATTTTTTTTAAATTTGATTAATATAAAATTACATATAAAGTTACATAAATTAAATGTTTTTCATACCTTCATGAATAAAATCTTCACGAATAGGAGTAGAGGTTATAAATTGATCAGTCAAAAACTGTAACACAGTCAATCTATTTTTGACATTAGTAAATGGATATTCATCACCATTATTAAATACTTTTAACACTTGGTAATTAAAAGATTTATCAGACTCAATATACTCCCGTAGTACTTCAGGCCAAGTAAGAGTATCCATAAAATATAAAATGCTATTGATACTGTCTTTTTGATCAACAGCACCATAATGAGTTTGCTGTAAATCTTCTTCACGTAAAATTGCCTTTAGCAGCATTATATGAATTTCTGCTAATAAGTAGCTTTGTTCTTCATACATAAGCGCAGCACAAAAGTCTTCAAATCTGAATGGTGACAAACGAACCTATAAAAAATAAATAAATATATATATGTATGTTACCTATATGTCCAAATACCTTAGTTTATATTAGTAAAAACAGAAAAATGATACAAAAAATATTTATACAAATATATTTACTTGACTTTTAAACCGTCTTAATACTTCATAAACACATAAAGCTTGCATTACATGTTCAGTAGACACTAAAAGGTCTTCTGATGATTTAGGCAATTCTAATTTAGGTATTTCTTCATTCCTAAGCCATAATGGTTCAGGACTGGGGTTTCTAATATAAGAGATGTTGCTCTTACGTGCACGACTAGTAACAGAAAAACTAGAAACTGAAAAATCACTATCACTCGCATCATCAACATCCTCAACATTGGTGTCAGATTGTTCACTCTCTGTAGAGTCTTCAGTTTTGTCAGACTCTTCAAAATCAGAACCATAATGGTATTCATGATTTTTGTCAGATGATGCTGTTGCAGACTTTTTTTTCTTGTTGGTTGATGGACGAGTCACCCGAGATTTAACTACAACAACCGGTGTTTTTGGTGTTTTAGTCTTTTGAAGTGATCGCCTGGTAGCGCGGGACGGGGTTTTAACGGGAGAGTTCCCAACATCATTACGACCTGCTAGATGAGATCGACGAGAAGCTGCAGAACCTACTGACTGACGGGACTGAGGAGGTGTCGTATCCACGGTTTGTAAATACTTTGGTTTCTTTAGCAGATGCATTTGAAACTTGGGCTTGTCCGTCCCAGGAGTTTTGGGGGGCCGACCCCTTCGCTTTGGCCTGCCCGACATAGTTCGTGTCTTTGGTACTTGGAAAGGTTACTATATTCGGCGGTAGCGTCTGTGACGAAGACAACAACAAATCCGCCGAATCTTTCGTCGGGATAAAACTCGCCAGGGTGAATGAAAAGTAAAACAGACGAACAGGAAAAAGAAAACCAAACAAATTTATAGTACCTATCTTGTAATTGGAAAATTGGTGAGTACCTACAAAAGTGGCAATAGTAGCTGTCAGATGACAGTAGTGTCGATGGGTCTGCGATCTTATCCAACCGTTCTGGGACCCGTTTGACACCAACGGATCTCAAAACCGCGCATACGCACACAGCTGTGCAGTGTGCGTTGAGACTCACGGATATAGGTTTTGTTGATCGGTTTGTGTGTGTGTCGAGCGCGCGCAAAATAAAAACGGACGTTAACGGGCCAACGTCGTGGTCATGTGACCTTCGTAGTTCGCGGGCTACGAACACATAACACAACGCGTAATCGTTCGCAAAAATATATTACCGACCGCGTACCGCCGTTACGAAAACACTATTATCACAAACTGTCAGTCGTTTGCTTGCAAGTCGTTGAACGGGGCACGCTGTCAAGTAACCGTTCGTAAACAAAACAAAAAGAGAGACGACGGGAAGAAAAAATAAAAACAAATTAAAACGGGCACGGAATAATACAATATTTTAATGTTGTTGTTGCTTTTTCTTCTTTCTCTCTCGCTCGTTACCTTGTAACGTTGTCCTGAACGGGTAAAAATGACGCGTTCTCCCTGTATGATATATTCTGCCATGAACTTTATTGCGCGCGCGTTCCACCTGCCATTCGTAACGGTTGTTCTTATTGGTCCGGTGCTCGCCCCGCGCTTTCTACTACCGACCCCATTATGCAAAATCTGACGGCGCCGACCACACGACCGTTGATGATCCGACTTGGCCACGTAACCGGTTCAAACTCATATAACGATTATCCGGCCACTTAAAGTACCTTTGGTCGACTACCAGCAATGGTTTTTGCTATGCAAAAGATAGATTGTCAGGAAAATGGCTGTTTTGAACAACCAATCAGCGATTGCGTTACTGACAACTACCGAACTTATTGGCTCCTTTACTTCTGAAATTTCGCGATGGTTATTTTTCACTTGGCTGCAGAAAAACCTTTTGTCAACTTGTTGTTTTATTATTGCCTGGTTTAAAGTTCTGAGAAAATTCCAAATACATTTTGGAACGATCTTCCAACGATTTACACAGATGTTCATAAGTGCTGTACAGTTGGTCACGCTGATCGTCATTGTTAACATAATTCAATAAATGATAACGAATAATTGTAACATATAATTATGTACAATGTATATACAACTACATAGACATATAGTACATAACCACAAAAATTATTAAAACAAATTTTATAGATTCTCAAATTTTAATGTTTTTAATATTTATTTTAAATATTTACTCACTTAAAACTTTTAAATAATGAATATTATTATTTGACTATTTCACAACTGTGTATCATATATCAAGTAGATCCATACGATTTTTTCATGGTAATCGCTTTCCGTCCGCTGTCTTCACGTAATTTACCCGTATATAATTTTAAATCAAATCAATAACTATGTATAAGTTAAAACCAATTTTTAAAATGCCCATCGAAATAAAAAGTACTTGCCAAATGTATAAACTTAAAAATATACACAAAGAAGCTATTCAAGTTTTTAACAAATCCGATAAGGTAAGCCTAAATTGTGTTTAAAAAATAAATTTAATACAGGTAAAACTTTTGATGTGATAATAATATTAAAATATGTTGTCGATCAATATATTCTAAATAGTTTATGATCAATATACAAATTTTGTATAATATACTTTGTTTATTAATAATAAAAATTAAAAATATTTGATTTGTTTATTGAATAGTTGCTGATAATCTGATTTTCATTTTTATTCAGTAATGTTTTTTGTTGTAATTTGATATTCACCCAACAAAACAATTTTACTTCTTATCATATTTAAGATACCAAATTACTTGTTACTTTCAATGCATGTGATAATAATTGATTACAGTTTTCAAGTCAATGTTTTTATAACATTACTTGATATATTTTTTTTTATGAAGTACCTATATTTTATTGTATTATATAAAAGTAGGTAATTATTAATTAGTTTATTTAAACAAATAGTATGTATATTGATATTATTTGATGCTCTTTTATATTAAATAAAAACCAAAATCCACAAAAATTTACTTTTATTTTAAGGAAATACGTATTTCAATAACTAATTTATCATCTTCTGTGCAAAGCATAGACTTGCTTAAAATAAAAGTAAATTTTTGTGAATTTAGGTTTTTATTTAGTATAAATATATTATCCATAAGTGTCTCAACTATAAATATTAATATGATGCTCTTTTATTTAATTCAAAATAGTATTAAAGTATCTAAATATTAAAAAAATAATAATTTTTTAAGGCTAAACCAAAAACAATTGGGAGTAAAAACAAATCCATAAGTAACTTATTCCTTATGCACCATATCAATATAGTGAACAAATCTTCTTTTTTTTGTTTTTGTTTTTTAAATGTCTACTTTCCAATTAAGTTGTATACATAGAAATATGGGTAACATATTTATAGTTATATGCAATATGGTAGATATGATTTTTTAATATTCATTTAAAAACAGGTTGAATTCAATTGTGATTTAGTACAATTATCCGATCATGAACTTGGTGTATTATTAGAAGAACAAATTAATATTAATAATGTATTTGAAACATTGAAAGAGCTTAAAGAAAGGTTAACAAAATTAGATGTTCCATTTCTTAATGGAGAACAAAGTGTATCTATTTCAGAAAAACAACCTACTAAACCAACTTCAAGGGATATTGTCAGTGAAAAATATGAAGAGCATATAGTTAATAATATAGAAAAATTGACAAAAGTATGACTTTATTATTTTAGTTGTTTGAGTTACATTTTGTATCCAACAGCAAAATTTATTTTTAGGAAATTACTGTAATTTTTGCTGATCCAGAAGATCCTCCTTATTCTCTATTGACTTTACCAATTTTATGGCCTGGAGTTTCATGGAATATTTCTTATCATATTCATTCATCCATAACAAAAGATATTAAGGAATTAAAAGATATCAATGCATTTAAGAATATTCTTTGTCATGGCAACAATAAAACTGTTAGAGTAGTTGTTATATGGCAACCTAGTAAGTTAGAAAAAAATAAAATAATAATTGAATTGTTAATTTATTTTTATTTTTAGCCAATCCTAGCCCTAAAATTGTAAGATCTCCAACAGATGTGATCTTTGGTGAAGTGGCGTTGTTGTACTTATTCAATCAATATTTGGCTGTAACTAAGACTATAGTCGATTTTAATGAAAAGGACTTAGACTTAATTTATGAAATCAATTGCTCAAAAAATGATCGTACTTCAGAACTATACAACTTGATCAGTGATTCGGATACAAAATTGAATATTAAAAATATTGCAATATGGTCTTTGCTGTATAAAAATAACAAAAATCCATCTAATATAGAAAAATGGTTAGAACATTTTAAAAATATCGTAGTTCCTTAAACTGATTATTTACAAGATAATATAAGTTGTAACAGATAAATTTCATACAATTATTCCATGAATTAAAGTTTGATTTTGAATAAAATTATAATACTTAATACTATAATTAATACTGTGATTGTTCAAAAAATAAAAACATAAATGCGTTATATTTTTTAACATTTGTATATTTTATACATATAAAATATGTAAATATATTATACAATTTAAATAAAAAAAAATATTGTATACAAAATTATATACAAAACATTTGCATTGTATAAAATATAAAAATTAAATTAAAATACAATTATTTACTCGTACATAACTAACAATAACTATATGTACATTATATATAATATAAATAAACAAAAATTTTTTAACTGGATATAATTCATTTTTCCTTTATTATTTAAATGACTATTATTAATATAGACATATAAAACATGCTATATGCTAATAACATGAACACATTTAACATTATTTTTCTAACAATTTAAATCAGATAATCAAAAGTATGAAAATGTAAAAATAAGTTGCTTTTGTAATTCACTAGAATAAAAATAAATTAATTTAGTTTACAATCATGGTCACAATTAATTTTGCGTTAACAAACAATAATAGATTATTTAACATGGAATAAGATTGATATGTGTATATTTAAATTGAATAAATTATTACATTTAAATTAAATTAATTACAAATGACTATGAAGTTTAAAGTTTAAAGCATATTACCAATAATTATATTTTTAAAAATTAATATAATTGAAGGAATATAACTAATAAGTAAACGCCAGTTCGAGTGCATAAATAAAAGTAGTATTTATATAATGAAATTATAAAAAATTTTAAATTTTGACATATTTAAACATAATATACTGGAAAAATAATAATAGAAAAATTCTGATGTTAATTAATATTAAAATTTCAACTTTCTTTCTAATGTAAAATATAAAAATTATATATATGGGGTGTCCCAGGAATATTTACTCCTTGAATTCTCTCCTCAAAATATTTTGAATGTTGTTTTTTTATATTATTAGTTAGATAAAGGAATATAATATTATTTCTATATCTTTTTTAAATTCAATTATCCCTTAAATTTTTTTAAAAAAATTTAAGTTTTGTGAAATTTGAAAGCATGCTTCTACGTATTATCAGTAAATTACTATCTATAATCAATGGTATCATTAATGTTATATTTTAATAATAATTATAATGATTAATATATTATATTATTTTAGTATAATGAATTCTAAATATCGTGATAAAATTTTTTTTATCGCTAATTGAGTTAACAATTAGCATGCAAAATTTGTTTAGTCAATATTTGCATGCTATGTTAATTGATATTAAGGAACGGTATAATGACATGAAATTAACATAAAAATATAAACTGGCTTTCTTCAAATTTCACAAAATTTAAAAAATAAAAGTTATTTTTTTAAGTAATGATTAAATTTAAAAAACTAATAGAAGTAATATTATAGTCCTTTACCTAACTCTAAATTTTTTTTTTTTTTTAAAACAGCGTTCAAAAATCTTAATTTTTCATGGAAATATTTCAATGAATAAATAGTTCTGTGATATTCTGTGTGTGTATATATATATATATGTGTGTGTGGAGTGTAAAGAGTAAGTACATTATCAACAATAATACTTTACTGAGAAGCAGAGGGGATTATCAAAATTATTTATTTGAGGGTTACATGTCCACATAAAATATCAAAAGTTCTTAGCGGGCCAAAATGTATGAACACATATATTTTTTAATTTTATAGAAAGATATGTAATATAGGTACTTGTAAATATTTAATAAATAATTCTTAAATACTCGTATACTTATTATTAATTTTAATAATAATTTTTATTATTGAAGAGAGATATGAAATTGATGGTTTTTTGTTTATTTTAGGAAAAAAGAGTTGAATCCTTATCCCTTCCTTGGTTAGGTCTTTTTCGGAATGCGTGAATTCTTATTTTTAAAATCACATTTATTGAAAATACATATATATATATGTTGTTAAAATACCATTACATTGTGTTCATATTTTTCAGTGTATTATAATTTATTGCATTAAAATGAACATCAAATATTACTTTTTTATAGTTTTAAATTATAAGAAATTATACTGAAATCCAATGTTCAACTTAAAACAAATGAATATATAGTTTATTGCTTTTTTAACTTAACTAAATTTTAAAAGTATTTTATAATATATTAATACTGATTAAAGTATAAAAAGTAATTATTGCTTGATCTCTAAATTGCATTACAAAATTATTTACTGATTTATTCATCTCTTAGTATATAAATTTAATAACAAAATTTGGAATTAAAAAAAAAAAGATAATAGTAAATTATAGAAACCAATTATTGATAATTTATAAAAAATTTCTGAACCACATTTATAATTAAAATAATGTATAAAATATTGATACAATAATTAGAATATATAAAAGTATATTGTTATAATATATTAAATTGAAATATTTCAATTTATCATAAAAATTAATGATTTGAAAAAAAAAATCACAGTAAAGGTCCATTACACAATACCAGGTCCAGTTCTACTATCTAGTTCTTACTATTCCACATTGAAAAAAATGATGTATCTCACGATACTCTACACATACGAATTAATAAAAACTGGGTATTTTTACATTAATCGTAATAAAATTTGTATATATTTATTATCTAATATGTTTCGTACTGGTATAAGGATGGATAATTGTCAGAAATAATAATTTTTTTAACACGGATGCCCGGTTCAAACTAGTAAAAAGTACGCCTTTCAAATACATTGGACAATAATTTTTACCTTGCCCATTCCCCGTGTAGTAAGAATGGACCTTAATACTTAACATTTATTATGAAAAAAATATTTTAAATTATTTAAAACTTAAATTTCATTATAATAATTATAGTATTTATTATTTAATAATTATTAAAGTAAAACATTTTATCAAAAAATTAGTTTAAATTAATAATCTAAAATGGATAGATCTTAATTTAACAAGTAATGTAATTTTTAGAAACTAGTTTTAGATAAAAATAATTAGTATTGGGCGAGTACTCAACTCAACTAAGTTTTTTTTTTTATGTTCGTGAACACAAGTTAGACTAAACTTTATATAAAAATGTAATAAGTTTTTAATAAAAGTACTAATGGTAGTATTAATTTATAAAAAATAGATTGTTATTGTTTATAGTATTATCACAGATTAGATCTATTCTGTGATATTATATTTATTACCTTGGGGACCTAACATTGAACACACAGGCTACAGAGGCACAGTCACAGGACACAATTCAGTATACAATAATGTCTAAGTAGTAATAGTAAATAATAAATATGATTTAAAATTTTTGCTCAATTATTACCTACTAAGTAATAAACTAATATATATTATATATATAACCTATAAAAAAATAGTTAGGCACTTTGAAATTTCAGTGTACACTGAAAATAGTTACTTGACTTTACAACTTGATTCAACTTTAAAAAAACAATACTCGCCCAATATTAAAATAAAAGCAATATTATAATTTATTAATTTATTATGTTGAGCAAAATCTTCTTACAAATAAATAATATGGTTCAGAAATATCAATGAATAAATAATTGAAGTAAAAACCTTTTCTAATGAAATATAGTTTTGAGATCAAATTGTTATATAGCTAAATTAAATATAAATTTATCAGTCTGTTAAAAGACATTTTAAATTGTTTAAATTGTAGAATAATGTGGTTAAAACTAACCAAAAAAATAAGTCATGGTAAGTTACCTACTTTTAGAAAATAATACAATAATAGTTTAAAATTAAATTAAATCACGTATGGACGGGTAAGGATGGCACTCAGCACTCACTAGATTGAATTAAACAAATGATGAGAAACCAGGTAGTGGAGCTCGTGATCTGGCCATGTTGTTCATTATTATTTGACCACCATTTAAACTCATTACAGCACTGCCTTCGGGTTCTGAATCGGTATAACTAGAATAATTTCTAACAGGTTTTTGCCGTTTCCACGATTGTCTTAAAGAATCATTGACATTAGCATAATGATTAACAAATGAATGTGGATCTGATCGCACGCTTTCATTTTCACTTTCAGATCCCTAAAAATATGTATTAAAGATTATTAATAACCATATTACATTTATAAATAAATATCATACTTGAGAATCAGTTGAACTAATTTCTGATGGTTTTTCAGTAACTGAACTATCATCTGGATTTTCATCGTAACCTTTAGCACTGTCGTCATCACTATGATAAGGAACACTAGCTGGAGATGGCCTAGGA
Source organism: Tetraneura akinire (assembly GCA_021307375.1). Classification (NCBI taxonomy): domain Eukaryota; kingdom Metazoa; phylum Arthropoda; class Insecta; order Hemiptera; family Aphididae; genus Tetraneura; species Tetraneura akinire. The sequence goes on along the minus strand of JAIUCT010000009.1, from coordinate 1,353,068 downwards.
GGAGATTTTCCCAGAGTTCCAATTGGTGGTTTTCGTCTTTGTAATGAGTGGTGTAAAGTGTTATGTAAGGACATTCGCCCAAGAGAATTATTGTTTGACATTCTAGTTCTATGAAGTTCCATAGCTAATTGTTGTCGATCATCAATATCCATAACCATAGATTCTTCTAATGTTTTTTGTGCTTCTTCTGTTATTAATTAAAATATAATATAAGAAAGATTCACAAGGAATAATAAATAATAAAAATGGACTAACGTTTATATTTATAACTTTTGCTTTTAACACATAATATAGCTATAACCATAATAAGTACAACTAATGATGCAGCAGCTAATGCAACCATAAACCATGTCTGTCTATAAAATGGTTTCATTTGTAAGTAACCATATTCCAGGTATAATTTTGATGGAGTTAAAACCTGTAAATTATTATATAACTTATTTATTTAACATTTATTTAATACAAAATAGTTATAGATATTTAATGATAGTTAGATTCATTCATACCACGTCTTCAGAATAAGCAGGATAACTAATACCAAATTCGTTAAAAGCCACAATTCGAAATAGATATGAAGTGGAAGGCAGTAAACTCTGATATGAAACAGAAAATTCATCTAATTGTCCACTATTACTTTTAGTTACTGTAGTCCATCGTGTATCATCTAAAAATAATAAATTTATTAATTAAGAAGTATGGTTAATTATTACTATAATTGAAAAGTAATAAATGTAATATGATAAGCATAGTGCATAGAACCATAAACACACGTGACATCCAAATTAATAGCCAATTGATATATATATATATATTTAATGAATGATTCAATACATTGAGAGTTGTGTTAAAAACAATAAGCATGTTTTGATGTAGGTACCTTTTGTCTATATGTAATGTTAAAACATGAAATTAACTTTAGAGTTACACAGGAACTTATTTATTCATTCAGCATTATATAATTTATACTTATAAATTATTCATATTATAACCAGAGGTACAAATAAAAAGTAATTATAATAAAGTATATATTTTCAATCAACTCACAATCAAGATCAATAAACTTTTCCCTTGTTGATTATGCCACTGATTATAATATAATTAAATTAATTTATACTGTTTCCAACTCCCAATACCATCAACCATCATTTTCATAACACCTTTGAATTATCTCACCTCATATTTCATAACATATCCAAAGTTTGGAGTTTCCAAACTATCTTAGCTTATTCTCTTTTACTTTCTAAGTTTTTTCACAATTTATTAAACTCTTACACTTCTTTTTTGTATTAATTTCATATCTGTCTTCTTTAGTTATTCAACACTTATTTTCTATTACATATTTTTGTTCACTGCCCAACACTTTAAACATTGTTGGCCTTCCTACTAAATTACTGTATTATTAATGTAATTAATTATTTGTAGTATTAGATTCTGAGCGAAGCAAAGAATGTATAGCCGCGTACACACGAGCGAACAAAAATGACGAATGCTCACGAATGTTCGTGAGTTCACTCGAATGCGAATAAACACGCATGAGTATTCGGACGAATCCCGTTTCTTCGCGTGGACACAAAAAGTATGTGTGACGTACAAAATAAACTATGCGTGGTTATTCGGGCCCGTTCCAGAGTCGAATACAGTAATTAACATACTTTAGAATCGAAACGTGGTTTTTTCTAAGTTAAATTATTAATAGAATTATGAGTAATCATTTACAAGTTCAAGTGCAGCATTTATTGTTGTGCTTGATTGCTTGAACTATTTTACTTTAACTTTTTCTCTACGATATGAACCCTGTAACTTAGTATTTTTTTTTAATTTCCTCAAATTTCAAAATTCAAAATTATTTTGCCATGTGACACTAAGCATTATGTGTGGTGTTTTTTGAAAAATATGATGGGTGTTTCGAGTTCCACAATACTTGCAATGTAAATTCTTCAATTAAAGTCAGACTTTCTTTGCTATCCCTGTCCATTTTAAATTTTTAAAAGGGTAATAAAAATTAAGTACTTATTTATTTATTATTTTATTATAAAATTAATAAATTGTATAACGCACGTTGAATTAATACCGTCCAAACGACAACACGAGTCACGAATGCTCGCGGTAATCCTTTGAGTATGACTGAAAAACTGACAGTGATCGGCTCGCCATGCGAGACTAATTCGACCTATTCAGCGAACACTCTCGAACTCTTGCGAATGTTCGCGTACGTCATCTACACGGTCGCATGGTTTTACAATGATGTGTGTTTTTTTTTTTTTTTTTATATGTCTGTGTACAATTTTACTACCCGAAATAATGCTCCGATTATCACAAATAGCATAAGTTTCCGGTAGGAAAGTGGATGTAGTTGGTACTTTATTTAGGTCATTTTTCGAATTTCTCAAAATTGACCCTAAACGGTAGAAAAAACATCGAAAAAATGACGAAAAAACGGCATTTTTCACGAAAAATGAAATTTTGACGAATTGAATTTCTATATTTCACGATAACTCGGGCAATTTTTAAAATTTTGTAACCGTTACGTTCATTTTTCTACAAAATATTGAACATTGAATATTTCGTAAAATTCTCGTTTTTACGTACATAATATTTGATAAAATTGGCAATTTTTAGTATTAAGGTCTGAAAATTTTACTGAAGTATACTCACATATTACTTAACATCATACTAAAATATTAAAAAAATCCCTAGACTCAATATTTTTTTTATAGCTGTTTTAAGTTGATATTTTTAGATCAAACGAAAATTATAATCTGACTGAACTTCGCTCAGAATTGTTTTTTCGAATGCAATGGTTTATCATTGCATTCAAATTCTAATTAAAATTAAACGCTATGATTCGCACACCTGTATACTATGCGGCAGGAGTATCCAGCTCTTTTTATCTCCATTTTATTATAAAATTTAAAAAAATATGATTGACATAGAGAATATTATAATTATTAACTATTAGTACCTATAGCAAGTTTTGATTAAATGTCTTTATAGCTAATAATGCTCTGAACGTATTAGTAATAAATATACATTTTTAAATAGTAATTCTTTCACAATTAACACAAAAGCAACCAAACAAATAACATTTTAAAAAAAACTTACAATGTTCCCAGTCTTGAATGGCTGAATAGTAAATAAAATATTTAAAAAAAAAAAATAAAATAAAAATAAATTTATAACTTGAATATATTATATTTATATAGTATATTTAATAAAGGACTTTTATATTTATATTTCTTACCTTTACGCCTGCTTTGAATATAGTACCCAAGAATAGGTCCTTTTCCAGGTGGGCCATTTGTCCATTTAAGTGCAACACTAGAAACTGTTTTTACAAGTGATAAATCAAAAGGGCTTTTTGGAGAACCTGGTTGAGGACCAGTAGTCACATTTCCTTTTATTGAAACCCCAAAATCTATTGTTTGAGCTCTGACTGAAAATGTATAAGTTACTTCTTCTTCCAGTGGTTGAACAAGGAGCCATGTTTGATTTACTTTTTGTTTCACTTGTTTACTAAAACCTAAAAAATGTATATTAATCAATTAAATATTTATTATTATCATAACAAAAAGTATGTCTTACGTTCATTTTGTTCAGCAGTTTCATATGTAATTATGTAGCCTAGGAGTAAACCATTTTTCCGTTTTGGAGGAGTCCATGAAACTTTAAGACTGTTCATTGTTATTTCAGAAAATTGAAGATCGGTTGGTGGACCTGGTACACCCTTTTGTAAATAAAAAAATGTAATATATTAAACAGTGTAAATACTAAATACATTTCATTGCACAATATTATAAATAATAAATATAAATTCTGTTGTACTTGATGTGTTCTAACAATAACAGGTGTGGATCTTGGCCCATCTCCTGCTGGATTAAATGCTAGTATTTGAATTTTATACTCCGTGTATTTATCTAAAAATACTAAGCTATGACTTATATAAGTAGCTGGGACCACTTCTGTTTCTTCTTCTATTCGATGTTCATTTGGCGAATCAGTGACAATATAAAATATCTATCAAGAAAAAATATTAAAAAAATTTGAATTATAACATAGTAAGAAAACTTACTTTGTATCCTAATAAATCTCCATTTTGTTGATTTTGTTGTGGATGTTCCCAAGATAAACGGACTTCTGTTGAAGATATTGAAAATGCTGATACACTACGAGGTTCACCAGTAGGTACAGCTTCACCCACGTAAACTGGAATTGGAGTGGAAGGTGGACCGTTTCCTTGAGAATTAAAAGGCACAACTATAATATCATAATTTCGATCACGAACTAAATCTCCAATGATAAGTGAATTTTCTTTTGTCCCCATTATCAATTGACTAGGTGTTGTTTGTAATGCCATAGGAATGTCTGAAACTGGTTGATATAATACTTTGTAACCTCCAGTTTGGGTATCACCATTCCAATATTGTGAAGGTATAGGTTCCCAGGTAACACGCACACTAGTTGTTGTAATAGGTACAATTTGAACTTTGCCAACTACACGACTCGGTGCTAAAAAATTAAATATAAATTACAAAGAATTTGCTAAACATATTTAATATCATTAAAGCTACAAAATAAGATACACTTACAAGTAGGTAATGTTCTAATTTGAGGCGATTCATAACTGTAACTACTTGGGCCAATGTCATTAGTAGCTTGAATGCGAAACCGATATAAAGTAAAAGGTAACAGGTCTTGAACTGTATAAGAAGTAGTAGATGGATCTATTCGTTCAGGTATAGTGGTCCATGGTCCAATTTCTTCAGATTTTTGTACTGTATAATATCTTAATGGAGCATAACCATCTCGGCCTGGGGTCCAACTGAATGTGATCTGTGTAGCTTGAATTTGACTGCGGCTTATTTGTGGTGAAGAAGGAGGTTGGGGTGTTTCACGGTTATTTGATGTAAAAACAAGTGCAGATTGACTTTTACCCCAACCCAAACGTGTTTGGGCTGTCACCCAAAACATATAATATTGATCAGGAACAAGATCTATTGCTCTGTGTATAAATAAAAAAAAAATAGTAAATTGAATATTTTAGGGATTATTAATTTAGATTAAAAATACTACCTGAATGTTCTATCTGTAGCGGGGAATTCTTTAGAAAAATTAAATCCTTCTGAACTATGCAATTGATAATTTATACGATAGGCAAGTATTTCACCATTTGGATCAACTGGAACATCCCAAATAATTCTAGCAGTAGTTGAAGTAACATCAGGGAAAGATACATTGGATGGAGCACCAGGAACTATAAATTAAAAATTTTAAGTTAAAAAAAATTTTTTTTATTTATTTTTTTTTTTTTTTTGTAAAATTTATTTACCATCTTCAAATGTTTGAACTCTGGTAATTGGAGTAGATAATACACCATCACCTAATCTGCTATAAGCTAGAACTTGAATACTGTACTGAACAAATTTTTTTAACTCTGTTAATGTAGTTGTGAATGTTGAATTTTTAGAAATATCTTTAATTTGAACAGGATACACGGCACGGCCACCTGGTTTGTAGTAAACCTAAAAATTTATAAATATGTTTAAATAAATAAATAATTTTATAGATGAAATTGTAAAATAATTTTAATTTACTTTAAATCCTTCTATAATTCCATTTCGATGTTCAGAAGTTACATTACCCCAACTCACAACAATGGTAGTAGATGATGTAGCGTTTGCAATAACATTTACAGGGCCCATTGATGGAACTATAAAAACAAGTAATTCATATTTATTTAAAATAAAGCATAATCAATCAAAAGAAATTACCTGATTCCCTTGTACGTTCAAAAGCTGGAGGACTAGAAATAGAAGATCCTACATCATTAAATGCATTCATTGACACATTATATTGTGTAAATTTTTGCAAAGAATCTAGTACAAATGAATTTGATGTAATATCTTCAATTGTAACTGTATTTACAATACTAGTATTGAATAATTTATAAGTTATATTGTAACCTTTTCCATTTCCAAACCATTCACTTTGTTGCAAAGGCTAAATGATAAAATTAAAAATAATATTTATATGGTATAAACACATTACTCATAATACTTACAATCCAGCGAACACGAAGTTCAGTTGAAGACATTGCACGGACTGTAACATTATAAGGGGCATGTGCTGGAGGTGCCTGAATTGTTTGAAAATCTTTAGTTGGGTCAGATGGCTCTGATGCACCAACAACATTCCAAGCAGTGATTCTCAAACGATATAATGTATATGGTACTAATTGAAGAACTTTCAATGTTGTTGCTTCTGGATTACTTTCCTCATGCACAATAAACCATGTTGTGTTTCTAGCAGTTTGTGCCTTAATAATATAAAATTAAAAACAAATTTAGTATGAAATTATATGAAATAAAATTTAATTATAATTTAAATGTATTTACTTCTACAACCCATTTAGTGATTGAAGAATTTCCATCAAAACCTGGTGTAAATTGTAGTACAACTGAGAATGGCTCAATGTTTGTTATAGCCAATTTAGTGGGAGGATTTGGTAAAACAGGTTCAATGCCTGACTGTATTGTTGCTATTCTACTAGGACCGGGACCTACTTTTGTCCAAGCATATACTTCAAACTTATAATGAGTAGTAGCTTGTAATTGATCAATTATAATGCTAGTAATATCTGACGTTGAATTTACCAAGTGTGTGGTTTCTGGACGATCACGTATTGAATAAGACACCGTATAACCAGTTAAATGGCCATTTGTGTGTAATGGTATAGACCAGACAACGTTTACAGAACGATCCGATACATCTTCAAAATGAAGACTACCAACTAAATCTGGTACTAATATAAAAAAAAAAATAATTAATTAATAGAACTTAAAATTACAATATTTTTATGGTGTTTAAATTCCAATTATAAATTAAAACATTTATTTAATTAGTATAAAATTTAAGGTTATTATAATACCTATATTAAATAAAAATAAAACTTCATTTATTTGTTAAAGTAAACTATAAAAATAAATATTCAAAACAAATTTAATAAAATAAAAAATGTACATATACATTTTAGACATACCCGACAAATAACAAATTTTAATTTTAAATCTTATTCTTCAGAAAAATATCTATATTTGTTTTATATGACATAAATAAACTTATAAAACATGACATATTATCACGTTCACATTTGCTATCTGTCTATTCTCTTATTCAGTAATAAATTCATACACATATCTAAATTAGTTTAAACATCTCTTATGTTAAATGCTGCAATGGTTTTTTGTGAACTTTTGTTAAATACTATGTGATAATGATAAGTAATAATGTAATTTATAAAATTATTTTAATTTTAAATATTTACTATAACTTCACTATAACCTAAATTACATAATTTAAATATTGCATAGCTGCAATTTTAATATTATTTTCTTAAATTAATGGAGACAGCAAATTGCCAAATATAAATGTAGCATCTTGATAATAAAATTATATAATATTTAGTATTTACCATCTTCATGAGTAACAACTAAAGAAGGACTACTGATTGGACCATCACCAGGGTCAGTAAAACATAATACTGTAACATTATAGGCAGTAAACTTTTCTAGGTTTATAAATGTTGCGGTCTGCTGAGCAAGTGGATCAAACAAACTAGGAGCTACAGTCATTTCATGTTCTACTCGTTCTTCTATAAATAAATTAATAATGTACAATCAGTTAAATAAGTCTATAAAATATTTTTTAGTCATACTGTAATATATATAATTATTTAAATTAATTTAATTTATTGGTACTTACCAATCCATGCTTGAATTTTATAACCTTGATTAATACCATTAATTTTTTGTGGATCTGGAGGTTTCCACCAAATTTGAATTGAAGTACTATTAATTGGTCTAGCAATTACATCTATAGGTGCTGCCTCTGGAACTGTAAAAATAATTATAAAATAACACTTGAAAGATTATCAGAAAAAAGAATAAGATAATCATAATATAATTAAAAAAAAAAAAAAAAAAGAAAAGAAAAAGAAAAAAGACACACATCATTGTAAAACCAATACATTCTTCACTTCGCTCAGAATCTAAAACTGAGTACGTGGTTTAATATAAATAGTTAATAATTAATAAATTATTACATTTAAGATAATATTATAAAAAAATATTGATAAAACCTGGTTATTAGATATAGACGAAAATTTCATCATTTGGCTTATTTTACTGAATACACTAGTGCAGGGGTCGCCAACCAGTCGATCGCGATCGACTAGTCGATCTTTCTAGGAATATAGGTAGATCGTTATAAAAATTAATTTTAGCATTATCGGTCGATCACGTAATAAATAATCGGATAATGTGTGGACTGTTATATTGTATTCCAGAAATTTACCATTATCGGTCATAATATTTTCTTTGAAATATGGACCTTTTTTTTTTTTTTTTCTTTTTTTTTCTGCTCATCTAACAAAAAGACCTAAATTTCCTAGATGTCGATCACCAGGGACTTAAAATTTCAAATGTAGCTCACTTGTTTAAAAAGGTTGGCGACCCCTGCACTAGTGTAATGAAAAAAATAAAATAAATAAATTTAAAACTTACCTCCTTCTTTAGTTTTTATTCTTATGCTATCACTATAAACTCCTACACCTTTATTGTTGTAAGAAGCTACTTGAAGCACATAATCTTTCCATGTTATTAAATCTTGAATTAAATAATAATGTTGAGCCTAAAAATTGTATAAATGATACAAATTATTTACTAAGTTCACAATTTATTTATTTATTTTTTTTCATTAAAATTAAAATGATAGTTTTCTAATATTTAAATATAACCAATACTTACCCCACTAGTAATATTATGTTCTGTCCAAGGGCTATTATTATAACCATGTAACCTATATCTTATAATATATCCAAGAATTTGTCCATTATGATGTTCTTCTAATGGAGGTTGCCATTGAGTAATAATTTCTGAATTTGATCTTGCTGATCCAACAAAACCTAATGGTGGTCCAGATGGAGCTTTTAAAAAAAAAAAAAAAAAAAATGAATGTTATTACATTATAGTATTATGAATTTTTTCTAATCAAACCTTGTTGTGGTAATGTAACAAAATTGCTTGGCTGGGAAGGTGTTCCTTCACCTATTGCATTCATGGCACTAATTCTGAATTGATATGTATTGGCTGCCTTTAAATTTTCCAAAATTACATATCGAGCATTAGCAGATATATTAGTAAGTTCAGTAACCCAATCAACAAGTGGGTCTAATAAAGATTGAGTTTCTAAAAAAAATATTTAATTAATAATTTGTTCAATATGATAGTTAACTATGTTAAACATTATTTCTTACCTATTTGTCGTTTTTGTACAATATATTTTAATATAGGGCTATTTCCATCAAAACCAACTGTCCAAGAAATATTTACAGCTCTAGGTCCAATACGTTCAGCTTGAGCAACATTAGGAGGGTATGGCAATTCAAGTATACTTAAATGTGCATGTCTTTTCTCATTTCCTCCAGGAGATGAAACTGCACAAGTGTAAATACCAGCATCACTAGCACGTACAACTCCTATTTCTAATGTCCCGTCCGCAGAAACTTTTATTCTTGAATTTCCAGCACCAAGACTCCTAAAAATAGTGTAATACAAACAATATCAATGTGTAATCTATGATCAAGTTATTTATGTAACAGACCTATTATTATGAAACCAATCAATTTGATATAGCACTGTAGGATCACTATATACTTTACATTTCATTATGGAATTCTGTCCTAACAAAACTTTTGTATCCATGGGTTGTTCAATAATAGTGGTTTTACCTAAGAATAAATAATTTTAAATGATTATGAAGTAAATTGTGTAAAAATAATAAATATAAATACCTAAAACTTTAACATAAGCATGTGCTTCAACTGAACCAGCTTCATTTGATCTTATACATGTATATTTGCCAGTGTCTTGAACTTTTGTAGATGATATAAATAAATCTCCTGTATCTAATATACGGATCCTTTCATTTAATAAAACTAATAAATCTACAAAATAATATTAAATATTAATAATTTTATTTATTTATTATATAATTAATAATAATACCATCAAAAATCCAAGTTGTATTTGGCTTAGGTGCTCCAATAACTCTACAAGACAATATTGCTTCATTTCCTTCTAAAACTGTTGCATTTTGTGGAGCATTTTCAATAATTGGACCAGTTGCTGTAATACAAAATAAATAATTAAGTAACTGTAATATTTAAAGTAAATTTTCTGTAAATTGAAATTAGTTTAAATTATTTAAATAGGTAGTATAATAGGTAGTGTTTTAACACATAAAACTTTTACTTGTGTAGATATGGTTTAAGTATTCTAATAAAATAACTAAATGTTTGTTATTAAAATATAAATACTTGATCCTTTAAAAATGGTCAAAATAAAATTCTCAAAAATAAATAATACAATGATATTTTAATGTGCAAACAAAACTAATTTACAACTTTACTAAAAACATGTATTTGTATGGTTTATGTATAAACTACACATTCACCAATTCCCAAATTTACATTTTCAACATTCGCATTTACTATATGTGTCTATAATATATATATATATATATATATATATATATATATGTCTATAGTGCATAGTGCTGTGCTAAAATACAACTTCTAACGTGGTTAAATAACCACTTAAATAAAACCTTTTTCAAGAATTTTTCGGGCACTCGGGTGCTGCCATGGCATCATTCTGTACACAGAAGGTTTCGTCCATCGTTTAAAACGTCCTACATTAACCATAAAAGTATTTACATTTTGTATATTTTATTACATTATAATGGCATATATTATATGTATTGAATATATATATGTATATAAATATGTATGAAATACCCAAGTTAGTGATTATATTAAACATCAAAATAATTTATTATATTATATTAAACATCAATATTTATTTTATAGTTCTATTTTTATATACATATTAGTATTTAAGGTTTGTAAGGTTTTATTTCATATTACCAAACATTGATAATATATAAATATATTTTTTTTTCTAATTTTTTTTTTAATATACCTATGTATTTATAAATTGTTTTTCAAGTTGTAAATATTAGGCATTTTATTGTCAACTTAATTAATATAATCATAATATCATTATATGCTCCCAATGAGTAATGATCATAATTGTATTGGATTTAAACTGATAACCAATGAATTGCATGATAATTTTTCACAGTCTAAATATTTACATGAATGAACTCATAAAACTACTGTATTTTTCCACTCCTATAAATAATAACAAAACCGTGACAAATTTACCTGTTTAGAAATGGTCATTTATTAAATTATATTAAAAAAATACTAAAAAAAGTTTTATTGATTTATCATTGTTATAAGTAATAATTAGAACATTTATTTATATAAGTACTTATTTTTTCTTATATTGAATTATATATATGTACCTATAATTTATATTTCATAAAAGAATCTTAAATAAAATGTATATGAGTACGATACAAAATGTATAAGCCACTTACTTTTGACTTTTAACCATGTGCTAATAGAATCGGTTCCAGCTTCATTTTCAGCTTCACATTGAAACATACCAGAATCTTCTATATTCAATTTTTTAATTACTAGAGTGCCATCTTCTTCTACATGATACCTGCGGAATCAGTAATATATTTTTTTAATAAAAATGATGTAGAAATTACGATATATTCATATCGTCAAACTCAAATATTACCTAATATTTTGACCTATTGTTTCTGCATTACGATACCACGTTATTTTTGGCTGTGGTACCCCAATAGTATCGCAACTTATTCTAACGTTAGACCCGTATTCACCGAGGGTCTCCATTCTCAAATTACCAACGAATGTTGGAGGTTCTAAAAAACGACGTATTATTTAATTATTATGAATTATGATACACATAATTTTGTTTAAGTTGCGGTTTACAAACCCAAAACGAAAATATCAGCGTCGGAGAATATAGGAGCATAGCCGCCAGAAACAAATCGTACTTGGCAAGTGTATCGTCCTGTATACGTTAATTTGGCATTAATAAGGGACAATGTCCTGTTCCACGGATCGTTGTAGATATAATCAATGCCATTCGTATTCTCAATGGGTATGCCATCTTTAAACCATAATGTTCCTAATTCGTGTAGTGGCCTTGCGTTGGCGATACATTGGAGTTCGGTAGTTTTGTGGCCTTTGATTACGTGTTTATCTTTGGGTCTAACTACAAAATAAGGAGCGATTTCTCCGGATTGAGATCCGCCATTGATGTTAATTCTTAAATATTGGCTAAACTCATCTTTTCCCAGTAACGGATTCGTAGCTCTCACCCTATACAAAAAATGTAATACGTTATTAATTTATTTCTAATTATTATATATGTATAACGTGAAATAAAATTAGCATAAACTCCTAAATAATATATGATGTAGGAATACAGAAAACGAAAATGTTTGAATTTAATTAACAACTCTCTTATAGTCTTATGACTTCATTGTTAGAAACATTAAAAATGATGATTATAAAAATTTAACTCGTACATTATTAACGGCATTATTACTATTTTATTATATTTTAATTAAATATATATATTATATATTTTTTCAATTGACCTGTATGCTTTTTGATCGTTGTCAGAAACTGATAATACTACTAATTGGTGAGTTTCTGCTACCGACGCATATTTGATGTCATACAATTGAGTACCATCGTCAGTTAACCACTGAACCATAGGTGGTGGGTAGCTTTTAATTGGTGGGCAATCTAAAATTGCTGCTTGACCTCTTTCAATTCTGACTATAGGGTCAGTAACTTCCATAAAATTTTCCATATCTAAAATTTAAAAATGTCGAAATTTATAATAAATGTTTAAGATAATAGTTAATTTAATAATAATAATTAATAACATTTATTATAGTTGTGTATAACTATAGTATTTTACCTTCGACAAGGGAAGAGTTATTATTCACTTTTATAATTATTAGTGATTAAGAAAAGCAATACAAGCAAATGTATTTATGGAAGTATATAGGCATCTTTTTTTAAAAAAAATTATGGTCTGTTTTAATTTTTTTTTTTATGTATATAAAACATTTTTGGGGTAGAAAAAATGAAAAAATTGGGTACTGCAAACTCAGTGGAATAAATATAGGAATACAGCTACATTATTAGTATGCCGTATTTACTCTCAGTTACAGAATTCTATATTTTTATTTTAGCAAAAATATTAATCTACTGAAGATTAAAAAATAAATCCTTGATAAATTGTTTTATTATTAAACGATAGTACCATTTAAAACAATGATTATAAATTTATAATGTAATAATATACGTAGGTACCAGGTACGTCTACACTTCTTAAATCATTAGAAATCACCAACTTCATTTTTAAAGACGAATAGCTCGTGGTCGGTTTATTTTTCTCGTATACCTACATTATATGTGTGTCCTAACGTATGGATTTGAGATCAGTTCGTGAGTCGTCCAATATTTATTATTACACATTTATTAGGTACATTTTATTTTTATATTATAGATATTTAATTTATTTATTTCCAACTTTTAAGAAACGTTATTTTATTGAGTATTTTGTATTTCGACACGTGTAAAAGATGAAATGTAAAATAATATCTCATAATTTTATTAGTAGGTAGGTAATTAATAATTTTACTTACATAAAAGATTGAAAAGCGAAAAAATATTTTTTAATACAATATATAATATATTTCGTTTATATATATATATACAATATACATCTACCTATTTATACAATATTATATAAAATAAATTTTATTATATCGTAGTATAAAAATATGTTTGTAATTTTTTATTTAGTTTTCAAAGATTTAAAATGAATATAAGGAGCCTATTAATATAAAGGAGCCTTTTTTTAGTTTCTCATATTGAAGCCATATTTTTATACTGTGGAAATAGAAAAGATTTTTGGTAAAAAAATTATCTTGTTGATACATTATATTATAGTCGTTTTCAAATTACCCAATAATTTTCTTAATCAGTAAAACAACATTAAACAAAAAAGCAAAAAAATAAATAAAACACGAAACCTGTAATTTTTACGAAATTAATTGAGTTTCAAAAGTAATCAAGTAAAAAAGATATTTTGTATATGTGATAAAATTTTGAATAATATTAAAATGTACATATATATATATTTTTTTTTAATGTATAAAAAAATGCATTTTGGATATTATAATAATTTAATAGATGCTACTATACTAGTACTTAATTTAAATATAATATACAATTTCGTAAATCTATATGACAATTTTAAATAGGCAATTGAAAATTATATATATTTTAGATTTTGAGCGAAGCGAGAAATATATTGTTTTAACAATGATGTGTGTATTTTTTTTTTTAATGAACGATAATATAGATGAAGAAACTATAAACCAGGAATCATCTGGTCCACGTGATTTTTCAACTGAAGAGGAACAAGAGTCCCTGACTCCCTGTTAAAATTCATTGAAGAATATGAACTGTCGCCACTTCGCAAGAACTGTGGAATCCTACCCCCCCCCCCCCCGTACTTATAAGACTTTGAGAAATTCAACACTTGATCGCTTATTACCATTTCTTCGTAAGGTAAATGCAAAGTTCGACAAGAGGAAGGATGTAAAAAAGAAGATAAATTCACTACGAACAAATTACAGAAAAGATATAATAGATTTCTGTATTAAAAAGATCGGGAAGAAGCGCTGATGAAATTTATGGTACTATCATGGGTTTTTCATTTAGTATTAATGAAAGTATTGTCAATGTCAATAATATTGATCGTGTAAAGTAGACCGATCAATATGAATAAATAAGACAGTATTGACAATAATAATATTGTCAATATTATTGATCGTGTATAGGCCGCTTTAGAATCCATACAAATATTCTTCTTATTATTTCTCAATACTTTTACAATAAAAATTAATAGGAAAGCCAAAAAATTTGGAAAATTTTATTGAATCATACTGATATATATCTTAACGTATTTCCAAAATATTAGGAAAATCTCAAGTCTCAATTTTTTTTATATGTGTTTAAAGTTGAAATTTCAATATAATCAATATTTAAAGTATTATTTATATGGATTCTTCTTATTATATTTCAATATTTTACAATAATGTTAAATAAAATTGACAAAAAATTTTTTAAATTTTTTTTAAAAATTTTGTTGAAGCTTCAATATATTTTACTTAACTCATTTCCAATTAATTGTGATCTACTATTACATTTATGATTTTTTTTATAGCTGTCTAAAATGTAAAAAGCAATGGAAGGGATACTGGTGTATATAAGATAAATCATTACATTTGAAAAATGATTCTAAGCGAAGCACTGCCAGATTTGGGTATTTAGGCGACACATTTAGGGGTTTTATAATAAATTATTTATATTAAACGTATAGACTGTTAAATGTTAAAATTTTAATCGGTAAATATATTATCTGATGAACTTTGCTCAAAATCGTTTTTATGAATGTAATGCATTCAAATTGTAATCATAATTCAACATTATTCTCTTTACACCTGTATTTCCTTCAACACCATAGTATCCCTATACTGGCCTAGCCCTTGCTTTTTTAATAATTTAATTATTACTTTATTTTGGTTATCGCTCATTTTTTTTTAATTTTATAGTTTCTTCTTTCTTATGTAGTAGAATAGATTATATAATTTAAAAATAAATAATAAGCGGCAAAATTTATGGAAACTATATTTAAATAAATAGTATTATGCAAGTTATAAATAATTGCGAAACTGCTGTTCAATTATAATTGACAATGGATGTTTTGATAGAATCTAGTAAATATTTAATAAATTTGCAATACATTTTGAGGACAAAATGTTTGGTTTGAATTATAGACTATTTTGTGTTAAAATTTTAAATATTTTAAAAGTTACGAATTTAATGACAATGTACTTAAAATACTAACATCATAATAACATAGTTCATATTAATTTTTATACGAGAATATTGCACATAAACAAGAATAAAAAATAAAATAATAATAATTACCTATTGGACATTTTATTGTTAATAAAATTATACTTGGTAGATTACATAATAATATATTAAAATGGAATATTTGTAAATAAATTACGATTTCATTTTTAATATTTAAAAAAGAACGAGATTATAAATTTCAACAAAAATGTAATTTTCTTAAATATATTTAAAAGCATATTATACATAATATAATATATAAATAGTAAAAAACAATTACACGCATGCATAATAATATTATTTACATATATCGATCAATATAATATAACACACCTACTAATTCATAGGACTCTCCCATAAAAATTATTTGACCGTATAAGTTCTATCTGGGGTTCTATCCAATGTTCGTAAATACAATACCTAACTATATGAAGTTATAAAATACATATAAGTATATATACAACTACAACACACACACACAAACAAATACTTGAAATATATATATTTTTCTTTTAAATGGGCAGTAAAGAATCAGAAGAACTATTACTACGTATTTAATATATTTTTATTTGTAGTTCCAACTTATTATATTAAATTATATACGTTCCACATAGGCATATATGTACTCCTTCATACAATAATACGTATTTAAAACTTGCATTAAAATTACTATTTATTTGTATAAGTACTATATTATAGTTACGATGTATTGTAATATTTACAATACCTACATTATACATACAAATGTAACATAATACAATGTTTTATTATAAACATAACGACCATTGATTATTTAAAATATTAAATCAATAATAATAGCTTTGGAAATGTCTACAAATAACTTTACATTGCTATTCCAGTAAAAAATACGAGTATATATTATGTATCCACCTAATATACAAAAACTTCATATATTAAATGTGTGGCTAATTCATTAGTTAATATTAAATAGGTATTAACTAATAATTAGGTAGGTAGTAATAATAACTTCGATTCTGTATTGCAAATATAAATATTTTACTAGGAATTAACATTAACCACAAACTAGTATTAATATTATTTTAACCTATCATTTCTCATAAAATATAATTTTAAGAATAAATTCAAGTATTTCTCACACATTAAGTATTTTTCATTTATTTTATAACGAATAAATTATTATTGTGTGAATATATAAAATAAAAAGTATACCTAATTTATTATAGATTAAAGTTAGTTCATAATAAATAATAAGAGAAACACTTTCGCTAGTCTTTAATAGCAATGCACTTGAAATACTTTTCACCTCATGCACGCACCAATCACGTACATACTTGTTTATTCATTGTAAAAAATACTCAAATACAATTATTAACAGCATTAAACTATTGTTATCTGACTAAATAAATTAACTTACATGCGATGTTTATTTCAATTTTTTGGGATAAAATTGATCCAACGTCATTTTTTGCAACACATTGATAAGTTCCTCCATCATTATGTTTTAGATTTAAAAGACGGAAAGATTGATATTCGGATGAAAAGTCTCCCACTTCTTTTCCATCTTTATACCATTTATAAACTGGTGCAGGATATCCTAAAAAATATACAAATACTTATATTATAATGCATTTGAATTATTTAATATGCAATCAATTGACGTTGAATATAGATATATATTATATGTACCACATATAAATAATCAAATAATTTAAATGAATTACAAATAAATAATAATATTTAATATTTATTATTACAATGATTATATAATATTCTTTCTGAAATAAATACCGCATATATATATATACGAAAAAATTTTGGTACCGTTAAGTTAATTTTTCTACAAAATATAGAACATATCGCATTCGAAAAAAGATTTCGAGCGGAGTTCTGTCAATTATGAGCATATAGGAGTTTATGGACACTTATCACTTATGTCATAGGCGATGTACAATAACGACGAATATCTAATGAACAATTCAGTAATAGCAGACGAGTTACAAGTGTTAAATGTGTACTTTATATACGTCATAAGTCATAACATTTTGGAATTATTTAATACCTGTAGGGCTGTAGGTACCTATTTTTAACTGAACTTCGGTCAGAATAGCTCTTTTCGAATGCGATATCATTGCATTCAAATTTCAATCGAAATACAGAATTACAGGATACCTGGAACACCTGTATCCCACTCACAGCAGTATCCTCTCATTTTATTTAAAAAACAGGACTAAATATATACTTAAACTTTGATTAGCCTATTTAACTATTAAATTGCTATGTTCTTTTAAGAGTTGAGAATTAACTAACTTTATATTTTATTGACTATAAATATATTTAACATTAAGATTATATTTTTTGAAAATAGTAATTTATAATATTGTAAACAAGATAATTTTATTTGTGTGCTTATTTTAACATTAGACATATATTAAATACTTATAAATGTATTTAATTAAAAAACAAATTTGAAATTGTGGATAAAATTAATAAGTTTATTAATTGAAATTATTAAATTATAAATATATATATACGTCAACTATACTCGTATGTTCTGATACATAATTAAGATATTATACCTATGATAAGTACTTATATCTTATTGAATGTGCATATTAATTTAATAAACTTTTTTTAAATATAATATAATGTATACCTGTAAATTTAAATCTTGAAGATATAAATTAAGACGGTAATTTATATGAGTGTTGAACCGTCATTACGAATAACATAATGAATAGTAATACACTAATACACATACAAAATATTTTTAATTTTCTTAGAAAATACATACATGCATGCACGCAACTTCTTTTACTAAAAAATAATCCCTATAATTAGGTAGTTATATTAAAAGTAATAATATTCAGAATATTATATTCTCATTTCAAAATCGTCACCAATAGGAAAATCAACATTTTACTCCAACAAATACATAATTATTTTTGAAAATAAATTTATACGAATATGTTTATAAAAATCATATACACAAACGTAAAAATAATAATATTGTATACGTATAATATAGACTATAGAGTACAATAATTTTTATAATATATTTTATATTTCTATCCTTAATTTTTCAGTAACAATTTTACTCTGATGTCTGATTTAGTATTTTTACCTATTATTTAAGATAAAAATATTAATTGAATAAAATAATTAGGTACTCTACGTAATAATATTTAAGAAGTAAACATATGAAAGAAACCATTTAAATATTTGTTATTTACAATCAACATTAATTAATAATTGGAGCAGGTACTAAGGTACATTATATGGTATTGAAAATGCTAGTTTCCAGTAAGAGTAATAACCTGAAGTGAGTCTAATATTTTTCAAGGTTAAAGGATGTTCAATCCAATGTAATACGTATTATAAACTGGGTTGTTGTATACACGATAGAATGAGATGATGTGAGCATCTTTTTCTTTCTTAGAATGCGACAAGACGAGTTTTCATTACAAAGTGATGCCACTTTTTTTTATAATACGTTTCGTCATCAAGATTTGATATCCATATTACGTAGAAATACTCAAATACCTATTTCAAATATACTCGTACATTTATCCACAAAACCAAAAATAAAATATTTATAAAAATTCATATTTTTGAATAAATGTGTTGGTTTAATAGGTTATGTATATAAACAATATAGTAGTAATTTTCTAGAATAAATTTAATAAAATATTAATTAGCATGTTTAAATAAAATAATTATAGGTGTAATTCATCTGTTTCAATCATGTTCTTATCATTATCTAATTAATGTATATAATTTAATAGTGTAATAAAACAAATATTTTTTGTCTTTATTTAAATTAAATATAAATATTTATCAACTACATAGCGTATAGTTTATCTACATTAAATTAGTAACTATTAAGTATTTCGTTTTTATAACCAATACGGCAATACGCCAATACCTAACATTTTACTTAAGTGTAATACTGCATACATACTAAATTAAAATAATTAAAATACCAACACTTAGTATTTTACTTAGATGTTCTTTATTATTAATTATTACGTTTAGAATGAATAATAAAAACTTTAATATTATATATTGTAGAATCGTAATAAATAACAATTTATTACACTATTATACTGCATAGGTTATAATAAATACGTTTTTCTATTATTATACTTTTTAAGTTCATTGTCTGTATACCAGCTGACGGTTTCCGACGTACGTATTCAAAATTACAATAAAACTTCCCATGCAATAGGCTCAATTTAATTGTCAAGAATATTATAAATCCCACGCTGTAAAAAACGGTAATTATTCTACCCGATAATCATACCCAAGCGTAATAATATACATAAAAATATAAGAGTAACATTTCAAAATATTCAATTTAAAATTATTTTTAACTCTTATAAACAGGCAAAATTTGGTCCGTGCATAAATACACAATACGAATAAAGAAAAAACAAAATAATATAAATTATGTTCAATATAATAGAGGTAGGTACTTGAATTTAATTAAAATAAAATATTTATTTTCCTTGCTATAATACGAATATGTAATGTACATGTCAAATAAATTTGAATATCGCAACATACTTATATATTATATAATACGATTATTCGGAGTAAATTAGGTATATTCTTTAACGTTTAATTGATTTATTTGAATTATCATTTCAAATCGGCAGGTTATACATTATTTTTTTACGAAAACCCTATTATTATTTAAATTAATACAGCTAAAAAATGTTTGCCGACAACGCTAGTTTTATGAGCACTATCGTGATTCATCATTCGTATAATATCTGCAGAATTTCTTTTTACTGTATGATAATATTAATAATACGACAACCTCTGTGATTGCAATGAAAAAACTGTAATTAATTCAGTAGAATAATATGATAATATATATACGTATTATTATATGTATTATAACCCACCGATCCGTTGATTTTTACAATATTGGTTGGATTCCACATATTTTTATAACACGATGATATAAATTAAGCAAACCTAATCATTAATATTTATATCTAAGGTAAAATAATAAAACAGGTATAGTGCGTAACGGATAAAATTACATATTACAATGTACCAATACATATAAGTATTATATAAACAGACATGGCAGTGATTGTCGCCATATTGCTCAGACTTTACGTGAGCAACATAATAATTATTATTAAAAGGATAGGTATTAATACAATAATAAATTATGTGATATAAATTATTATGTATACAAAATACATACACATATATATTATTATAGCAGATTGAAGTATATATATTATAGGCAATGTGTTTTTATAATAGTATCTAATACGACTACATAATAGTGAGTGAGGAGAGACGATATTATAAACTGCATCGTCTGACGTCTATATACGCACGTATAGACAAGTATAATACAGTCTGAAACTCAGAACCATGGCTGGCACATGTCAGCAGGACAGGAAATGTCGAACGGTTCGTATCGGGTGGGAAAGGAGGAAAATATAAAAGACAAGCTGACAATTTTTCGAAGAGGGGTGCTCTTGCTCTTCCTGTTAAGTAAATAACTGAAGTGGCCTGTAGATATTAAATTACAATATGGCGCTATTGTTTTATGGAAAGCAAAATTCTTTACTCTGTTCGCACCGTGATCAAGAGCACGATTGCAGTCGAGTTAACTACATCTACACGTATAGATATAATAAATGGCATAAAAAAATTAAACCCGTGCAAAAGACCATCACAACGAGGACCACAATCGTAAAATCACCAAAAAACACGATATAAATATTATAATATTATATACTATATGTAAAGACTAAAATGAATAAAAAAAAATATGTACGCTCGTTTGTTTATTCCAAGGTTTATTCTTTATCTTTACCTATCATAAATCTTGGTAATATCCTATTTATTATCAATAGAATTATTTACAATATATATATTTTTTTAAAAAATACCCACGTCAGAGAATATAATATTATATTATTTTAAAATAACAGTATACCTATAATATTCCGTAATAACCTTAAGCTTACCCCCATAAAATCTCAGAAGTTAAAAATAAAGAACTATTAATTTACGTCTATCTCACCGTATTTATTTATTTTTTCTTATTTGTATCTACCAATTTTCATGGATACAGGAAACCCCAGTTCATATACTTATCTTTATTAAATTTAAAATCATACACGAATAAATTTTTTTAAACGTAATAGATAGAAAATGAAAAACAATTATTTATTATTATTATTTATAAATATGAAACAAATAATAAAATTATTTTTAAACTTAATTAAATTATTGCATCATTATATTAATCTAATGTAACATATATCTAGTTTTTATTCAAACCATTCAAGTGATAGAAAATATAACACCGTGAAAGCTCCCCTAATATGACCATATAGTAACATCCTTCAGAAACCTTATTGTTAAAATAATGATATAATATACGAGTTGGATTACATATTATTCAAATTTGTAATTTTATATTTTTATCATTATCTACGACCTATCACTGATACTGAATAGTACGTAGTATCTACAGTATCTATATTTCTATATATAGGTACAAATGTACAATTTAATTTTAAACAATTTACCAGGAGAAAGAAATGCGTTAAGCGCTTATTACGATAAAAATTAATTAGATAAAAAATTAAATGTTCCCGTAAGAGTAAAAACAATTTTAATTCTACACTTTTTGTTTTAAACTTTTATATCGTGTGAACAATTAATGAATAGGTTAGGTTAGGTACACCTATGTAAATACAGATATATTATAAAAATTAAGAATTATTTCTCACCAATATTTAGTTATAAACTATTAAAAAAAAAAAAAATGTTGGCAATTTTCTTTTTTTTTATATAAGACCAAACAAATCACATCTTTATTTTATAAGGAAAATTACGAAATCAATATCTATTGAAAAAAAATAATGATATACGAAAAACGTGTGTAATATTTGAAGTTAGGTATATACTTGATGTATATTTTAAATGGGTAATTAAAATTTTCGTGTTTCCATTCTTCTCGTAGACTACATTAAAGCTTTTAAAACTTAAGTTATTTATTCATTTATTTAAATATCCTTCAAGAATCTCGTGATACTTTCTATTCCCTAAGTTGACTCATTATAAAAACATCTTACATTATGTAGGTACTTAGTCTGAGTCAATATTAATAAAATAAATAATCAAAATAATTAACCAATGTTGTTTAAATTAAAATCTAAATAGTAAAGGTACCTTACCTATAATTATTTTCACTTTAATCCAATATTATTGTTTTATGTTTTTAGTACCTAGTTATAAATTGATAACACTATAAATATTGGAGTTAAATAATTATATATGGGTATAGGATTAAATACATTTTTCATTTTATTGTCGAGGAATAAATAAACTTTCCACTTTTATATTTACAATTAGATAAAAAAAAAAATATATATATATAACATAAATGTCTTATTGTTCTTTTTAAGGACATTTTTTTATTAGATTTAAAAATAATATTACCTATATATAAACAATAAACTATATTGAAGTATAGTATATTACACTTAATAGGTATACCTATAATATTCTAAAATTAAATGAAGAATTTATGAATATCCTTTTCCTTTGTATTAAGATTACTAGAGTAAACATAAATTTAACTCGAAAATTAATTTCAAATGTAATAACTAGGTTAGTAATGAGTTTATTAATTACCTAATTAATGTTTTATATACCTATGTATTTAATTAGATATATTATACCTAAGATCTAACTACCAATTTAAACAAGTTATTTATATAATATTATGGAAATTGTAGTAACATAATAATTACTATCCAGATTTATATGTACTTGCATATTATTATCAATTAGCTTAAAATATAACTAGGTAATAGATAAGATATAAATGTAATTCTGAGTTTAATAATTTGATGATTAATATTATTATTATGCATATTTTAGTATTTTTTTTTTTAAATATAATTCATATACCTACCAATTGAAAAATGTATTTAAAAAGTACCTATCGATTTAAATAATTTTATACACATTTTTATTTTTTTTTTTATTTTTTGTCCTTATATTGATTTTCTCAAATCTATTAAGAGAAAATTATGGTTATTTGTTAATTGTTTATTTTATTGGTATAATTGATCTCGTAAGCTCACTATAACAATATAAAGTTTACAAGAGTAAATCACTTTTGCTGTTTTTTAATAGATAGGTTATATTTATATATTATACCTACTTATAGGTGTATATTTCCATGTATATTTCATACATTTTTTGTGCTAATAACATTAGTATTTTGTAAACTTTAAATAAAAGGTAGGTATAGGTATTTGTGATTTTTAAAAACTTACCGAGGGCTTGACATTGTATTATTTTGGTTTGTCCTTCGCCAATTACATTTTTAGTTGATGTTGGCTGTGTAATGAACCGAGGAGCTTGATATGATTCTGTAAATATAAAATAATTTTTTAAAAAAACTAATGGAATGATGAACTGCATTTATAGCAAGTTAATTTTTAAATATTTACACTATATAGGACCAGATAGACTTAGAACACAGATTTACAATTTTAGATAAAGTTCTAAATTGCTGGTATAAGTTCACATGTTAAACATTAAACTACAAGGGTTTTCATCCCACAAACACATCGTTTCTTATGATAATTAAAAAAGTGATTTACAATTTACATTTACAACATGACCAGGAGTCACGAAAATGTACAAAGTTTGGATAATTTTGAAAACATTTAAAATCGATTACCTAATCGAAATAAGAGTATAATTTGAATTGTGAAGAGAATATTTTTTTGAAATAAAACATCGGTACGCCACTAGCAAGGTTGGTGATTCTTTATAATGATACTGTACTTTTAAAATAATCGTAGGCTAGACATTTTAACCAATATCGAAAAGAACACTTACGACAATTGGATCGAGTAACTACGGACAGAAGAACGAGGAGCACCACGGTGAAGACGTAATGACGGAGCGTGTCACGGAGGAATCGTCTGCTGTTTCTTTCTTCTTCTTCCATTGTAAGACGGATACACACGGTAAAATCTCCAAATCGGAATAAATGATTCAGAAATAACAATAATAAAAAAAAGTAGTGCCTTAAAATATTTAAATTTATACCAGTAAATTCACTATCGGACACGCGGCACCCGAGACGACAATAATTCATACGACATCACCGCACAAAGGCAACCGGCAGACACCTGTTGTGGCATTTTAAAAGCCATATTATCGTGTTATCGTCGTAACGGTCGTTTTATTGGTGGTTTAACGGTTTTTGTTTTCAACGTACGCCTGATAATAAAAACAAAAACAAATCACGAACAGATAAAAAAAATAATTATTAACGGAAACAACAACAATAAACACGATTGACAACGACGACGCCCGCAACCAGGTAGGTACTAGGTACAAAACTGATGAATATTATTATTGTTCCAGCGGTCGACCAAAGAATGCGGTTCTCCGGTGCACCGCGTATACTGCATAAACAACCATGAGCATGCGCGCGCACTCATATACACGCAAAACGGTTGCCGCTGTCGCGATGGCTTTATGAACTGGGAGGTGGCAGTCGACGGTGTCCGTTGACGACGGGTTCTGGACGAAGTATGCGGTGGTGACTGGTGGTGTGCCACCGGTGATGTCGCTGTATGTGAATGTTGTGATACGTACGGACAAGTAGACAACCGTGACGACGGACGAAACCCGCGTTCAACGGACTCGGTGGTGCCGGACACGGGTTTCGTTATTTTTCTTTAAACGGACAAAGGCGCAGTGTAGGCAACGTAAACTCACGCACGCTGTCGTTGTAACTCTACTCAACATCGTCCGGGGGTTACAGACAAGCCAAGGTTTCATGACCCCGGCCATCGGCCGATAACATTGTTATGTTTATTTATAATAATTATTAGATAACAAATTAACAACACTGGTCACCACAATATTGATAGTAAATTGTAGTAGTTCATCCTGGTCATTGGCAGACGAGTAGGCGGTGGATAATGTACTCTTTACTTTTTAATTCTTTATTACTAAAATAAAACCAAAGTAATAAAAAATTGAATAAAACCATAAAAATAGTTTCGTGTTTTTTCTTTTCTTCATATCAACATTAAACACCAAGCAACTGAACGTTCGTTATCTTTTTTTTCCAATTTTCAAGTGCTGTCCTGTCTTTATTTAACACTCGACGTAGTACGTGCCTACTACGTATTTGTTTCATGATGTCTACATGCAACTACCGTTGGACGGCATTACGCCTACAAAACATCTTACGTAATAATATAGACGGAGAGTAATAACGTTAATTGATAATAATATATAAATAATGTAAACAATTATGTGAAAAACAATTGTGGTGATCACGATCACGATCCACGAACATCATCGATGAATAATAGCAGACAGTTTAGTTTATTTTACTCTGGTTAAAGTACCTGTAACGAATAACCACCGTACGGTTTCTTCTAAGTTTTAGTTCGCAATAAAAATAATCATGTCCAAGTGAGCGAAATACGATTATTATTGTTCATACATATACCGACTGAGAAAGACTTAAAGTGCGATCAAAGGTTTTTATTGATATTCAATTATTTTTGTTTTGTTTTAGAGAACTTTTAATTGTATTTGTTTATGACCCACGATTCTGTACTACCGAGTCAGATGATCCACAAAATTCAATTTTATATTTCCATCCTCCGTGGGTGAGCTCCTCACAAAAGCTTGCTTTGAGTGGCCAATTAATGGGCATAGTCAAGTTTTCATATACGACTTTTACAGCTCTGTCAGTATTAACTTTGCGGTCTGGAAAATTTGCTTTTCGCCAATTCGGATCTACAACTTTGGTAATTAATAATTATAAATATTTGAACATTGAACTAAATTGATTACTTATATATTTCATATCCAAACTAGGATATATAAATAAATATATTTAGGAAATCACATTGTATTTGTATATTATATTAAATAAAATACTATTATTTATTATTTATATAAGTCATTTATTTCAGTGTGTAGGAACTGACAGAAATATTCCAGATAGTGTGCTTCAAAATCGAGCAGATACTTTACATAATATTTTAGTTACATTTCATTATGAAATCACTGAATTCTCAGATCAAAATATTCTTCGAGAAAAATTAAATGCAGCTATTTCTTCATATCTTTCTCTACTATTATTATCTTCAAACATTTTTGGATCAACAACAGTACTTAAATTTCCAAAAGTAAGATTGTTTACATTATTTACTTTTTATTAACTTTTAGTTTATATTTTAATAACATTTTCTAGAGTGGAGGAAACATACTTTTGGAAACCATGCAAATACTGGAGAGCATGCAGGAAAATACCAAAGTTTTAGGTGGAATGTTACTTCATCAAAATAAGTATGTGACATTTTGTCTGAAATTTATTGCTATGGTGTATTTTTTGTTAATATTTAATATTTTAAATGTCTTAAAAAGCTAAAACTAACAATTTACTTTATTCAAATTATGATTGTAATATATTGGTTAATAGGATTGTTGTAACTCAATTTGGATTTGAACTAACTAAATTAATTCAATTGACAAATCCTTTTTGTAACAAGGTAGATACTAATTATTAATAGTTGTATTTAGGTATCAATTATTATTATAGGTATATATTTTTCTTATTATTATTATAGATACCTGCTGAAAGTGTGAATGGGAGCTTTCATTTACCATTAGGCACACAGCTCTTATATATTTTTGTAGATAAAGAACAAGTATTGCAAATTAGAAAAACAGCTACTTTACTTAGACAATCTTTGAAAAAAGCATCTAAGTGGCGTCAAAGAAATAAGGTTAGATTATAGTATTAAATTAATTTTTTTTATATAAATAATTAAAAATATATATATTTAGATGGTTGATAAGTTACAAGATTGTTTAAAAAATGATAAAATTCCTGATAATAAAAACATATTTACTGTCGAAGAAGAAGATACCCCTGATAGTAATAGTGAATCAATTTGTAGTATGCCAGATATTGTTAAGGAATCAATTATCAAAACAGAAGTAAAGATGGACAAATCTGAAAAATGTTCTTCATTAAAATTATCTTTGAGTGAAATGCCAAATTTTAAAAAACTTATTACTTTAAGGTATTATTACAGTTCATTATTTTCTTGATTTAATAATTTAACAGTTTGTTTTTGTTTTAGAAAAGACATTACAAGGTATCAAAGCCTCAGATCATTACCTACAATCAATACTGATGATGATTTCAAACCATTGGATAAATATAGAACGTTGTGTGATCCATCTTTTCCATTACTGCGTGATGATGAATACGCAGTCTCTAAGGCACTGTATGATAAACAATTATCACAACATTATACTGATCTCAATATAAAAGTACATAATGAGGGAGGGGGAGGTATGTCAATTTGAATAATATTAACTTTAATTATTAATTAATAATATTTAATTATTAATTGTATTTGTTGGTTTAGAAAAACTGTTACAATCAAAAAAACCAGTTCGTCCAACTTCTATACCTCTTAATTTGCAAGCTCTTGGTAAGTTTTAAATTGCATTTTTTACAATCTAAATACATATATTTATATATTTTTCAGATAGAAAACCTATACTTAAAGAAGATATAATGACTCCATTGATGGCTAAACTTAGTATGGCAGATTCTTATCCTTTTGCAACACCTACTGAAAATATTTGTAAAACTCCATCAACGAGCTTTCAACAGCAAATCAATATGGCCAGCCATCAAAAATTATTATTGTTTGTCTCTGGATTTCAGAATACTTCATTAATGGTGTTATTAGAAAAAGAAGCTGAAAATGATGCTGATCTGATTCATTTATTAGTTAATAATGCCACTAAATATTTATATTATGATGATTAGATAAAAATTAATTGTTTTGATTTATAGTGGAATTTAAGTATCAATAATCTTGGAGATTTAGAACGCTCAATTAATAACACAATAACCAATCTCTCAGATACGTATAGTTTACAAGGTAGTGATGAAACATATGGCTACATGGTAATGGATACAGATAATGCTGGTATGATTGACAAGCATGGAAATTGGTTAGGTTCACAAACAAATTTAGCTACATCTATACATGACTCATTCAATAAAAATCCCTCTATTTTAGACATTATTATCAGGTAAATGAAAATGATTAAATTCTTCAATCAGATGTTTGCTATTACTAAACAATTTTATTTTTAATATATAACATAATATAGAAACGATGATAATATTGTATTCGGAAACAAATGTGGTAATCGAGAATTATTTTATCAACAAAATGGTAATATTGTAAGTGGTTTACCTACACCATCAGATATTATGGGTGTTGTGTCTACTACTGCTAAAAGAAGACTTCAAAGAGATCATGGTATTATTATTCTATAAAATGTAACTTTATTATAATAATTTTGATTATATAATAATAATAATAATAATAATATATACATACATACATACATAATAACTATACAGTATTATGGTTAATAAATGTGTTCAAAATGTGTGTTTTTTATATTTTATAAATTAAAGTAATATTGCAATATTTCTTATATTAAGTACTGCTTTTCTATATTTTATTAATTTATTCATAAACACGATTAAATAAATGTTACATCTTAATAATTCATATTTATTTACAATTTGCAATTTACATCCTTATATTCTTTCCTATAAAGAAATAATCACGTGTAGAACATTATTCTTCATTAACTAGAACATAAAACTTTAATATTAATTTATGGGTATTATAAATTATAATAAATGGTTAACTCTCAGAGTTGGTCTAGTCATTACAATGTCTATACTAAAATTTTAGACTTAAATTTGATCTATTTTATGGTAACAAGGGTAAGGATAAATAAAAGTACCAACTACATTCATTTTCCAACCGGAAACATGCTATTCATGAAAATTGGAGCATTATTTCGGGTAGTAAAAGTGTCTTCAAACATAAAAAAAAAAGAAAAAAAGACAAACATCATTGTAAAAACAATACATTCTTCGCTTTGCTCAGAATCTAAAGTATCAAGTATCTCCATAAGTAGACTGTAGACATACAGTAGTTTTTATTGAAGAAATATTATGATATTAAAAAAATATAATTCAATACTCTATTTATCAATTTGTGTGTGCAATAAATAACAAAAAACAGCATTTGGCATTTAATATGAACATTAACATATTACAGTCATCAGCCAACGTATTATTTGTTATCCCTATAGGTAAATAGGTACTGTAAAACTGTGAAATATATTTGTTCAGACCACAAAATTCAGACGAATTATTTAGGTCTTTAATATGAAGATTTTTACGATTTTTAACTTGCAAAGAAATTATATAAATTAATTCTATTAAACACTCACACCATACAACGACTATAAAACCTAAGAAATTTGTATAAAAGAAATAAAATATTAATGGCGCCGGTACGGTTATCGATAAAATAAATAGGAGGCACTTTCTTAAAAAATTCGTAATGAGAACAGAAAGCAATTACAAGGTAAGGCGCGACGGAATTTCAAACAACAGGATAAAAAGCTTATAATCCCGCCAGGTGCCGACACGCATTTCTTAAGCCCATTGCCCATATACCATCATATTCTTAATACTGATGATAATTTAATAATTTATATTCTTTTTATTCAATCATTCATTCATTCAAATCCTTTATAATGTCCCGACAACTCGGACTTAGAAATGTATAATTTTGAACCGTTGGCCATCTGTTACTGTTACAACACATTTGATGACCTTGCTGACACAATTGCCTTTTTTATAGAAATTCGAAAATAAAGCGAATTAGAAATTTATAAAATCTCCTTTGACAAAAAATGAAAAAAACCACCTAATGTCCTGATCGGTGTGCATTGTCTCGGCACTACGCGGCAAATAAACAATTTTCATTGGTCAGTTCAAAAATACGATTTTTGCCGCGCTACTTTTCTAGACTTTATACCACGATGTTGATGCTTTATACTACCTATTTCAGCACCTATGTAGCTCTACGATAGTGAGTGCAATAGATGATAAATTTTTTTTCGCATTTTTACTACATAATAAATTAATTTCTAATACCAAACCTGCTGAATGCTGATAGATTGGCAGTGGTTTCGTGTGACTTAAAACCTCGTTTTGCGAGACCTTTGGATATTTACTCCATGATTGGTACCCATTATATGGGTATAAATAATCAAAATTTATTTAATGAAGTAGGAAAAAAAGAGCGCAAAAAGTTGTAATGTTTGAAAAACGTTAATCAAAATTTATTTAATGAAGTAGGAAAAAAGAGCGCGAAAAATTGTAATATTTGAAAAACGTGTAAAAATTTCTGTGGATTATGCTAGGTTTTTGTTGGAGGTCTCGAATAGAAGGATGACAGTGTGACACGTTAAACCACTAGGCAATCTGGCAATAAGGGTAGGTATTTGAAAAACGTAAAATGTATTATTTAACCTGATCTTTTAAGACAGTGATTTTTAAATCGTATTTTTGAACTGACCAATGACAATTGTTTATTTGGCGTGTAGTTGCTCAGACAATGTAAAGTAAATGTACGTTTTGTTTACGTGCGATCGGAGTGGTGCGTGAAGAGACTTAACTTTTCGGACGCGGTCAGAGTCAGTCACAAGGTATTTTTTTTTTCTATGGTCGGTCATTTTTTAGACCTTATTTTTAACAAGTAAATTCTTATTCGGAAATTATTGACGGTGTTCTAGTTTTTTATAGAATTCATTTTTAATTTCATCATCTTTGTATTATTTGATTTACCTACCGGTCCATCATCACTTAAACAACGTTCCTTCGTGTTCGAACGTCTGGAAAAATTGACTGCCACAATTCCTGTGCAGTTCGAGGTACAAATTATCGTATTGTTTTATGCGTAAATCAGTTAATAATAAAATTCTCCGTGTCGAATAAAGTTACTTAAAAAAAAATATAAGATTAATAATAATTGTCATAACTAGGGCTCGGATTTTAATGCACTGAAAAAACCGAAAAATGCCCAATCAAAAAATGCATTTATGACCTAAAAACTTAAAAAAATGACTTAAAAATGCTCTAAAAATTTATTTTTCCAAATAAAAACATAATATAATTGTATAAAAGTACGCATTTTTTATTAAAATTAAAAAAATTAGTTTTATAAAAATATTATTATTTTTTTATAGGTAGGTACCTATTATAAAAAATTGAATTTGAACCATGTGAATAATTTTGAAATGATACAATAACATAATATTTGCATAATTAAGTCAATTAAATAATTTCTTTTAATTTATCTGTATTACCTGTAGTATTAAAAATATTACATTGAACAATAAGAATTTCTATGATATTTTCAAATTTAAATGATCTGCAAGTGTCAGCTAATAAATTTTTATATATAAAAATGTAATTGACAATCATACAATAAGGATGTACCCAAATAAAATTGTATATAATTGACTAATCAGTATATGTGTTATTGTAGCTGGGCGCGGATGTATAGTATTTTAATCGACTGATTAAATTAATGGTTAATAATGAATAAATAATACAAAATTATACAAATATTTTAATATTAATATAATAATTTTTTTCAAGAAATAGGTAAAAATGATCTAAAACTATAAAAAATGCAAAAAATGCCCCAAAAAAATTTCATTATTAGAATAACGAGTTCCTAAAACACATTTAAAACTTGGAAAGCATCGTGTCAAGCATTAAAAAAAAAAGATGCAATTGCATTAAAATCCGAGCCCTAGTCATAACATATAATAATAATCAATATAAAAAAAATTTATATATATTTAATATATATATTAAATCAAATTATAATTTTGTTTAAAACAAATAAAAATCAATCTATTATTTATATTGTTGTGAGGAAAAGACAATCCTTATAATATTCTAAACTATATAATAAATAGATCAAATAATTTTATAAAAGAATACGAATATAAATTAAAACTAATTTATCATTTATGTTGTCATAAAGGAAAAAAAATAATCCTTTTAAACAATATAATAAATAGATCGAAGAATTTTATAAAAAAATATATAAGAATAATCTTATATACAATTTAAATAATATAAGTATTTGTATTCGAGACAATATTATTGTCTTCTTTACATTATCAAACGTTTGAATGGTTTGCTACAGTTTTCCATGCGTCCCTACCTATTGTTACTCAGTTCCTTTAATTCCTTATAACTATTCACTTCCATGTCAATTATGATTTGCTTCATATACTCCATCCTAGGTCTTCCTCTTCCAATATGGCCTTCAACGACACTTTTCAATAAGCTTTCATGGCGTAGTAGATGTCCTATCATTTAAGCTTTATTGTGTATGTGCCATGTGGTACATATAAGGTAAATATTAATAGAAGAATATTTAGACTAAACTTTATCGTGCATTTATTTAATATAATTTATATTTGGTTTATCATTTATATTGTTGTACAAAAACGATAATTTCTACAAATTATAATAAATAAATCGTCATAAATAAAACAACAACAAAAAAAAAAAAAATAATTGATCTATTAAATTTTTTAAGAAGAGTTCTTGTGGATATTATATATAAATAAATAAAAAACGAGATAAAAACCAAAGTCCACAAAAAATTTACTTTATTATTTTTAGTAAATACGTATTTCGACAACGATGTTATCATCTTCAGTACTAAACACAGACTGATTACTAAAATAATAAAGTAAATTTTTTGTGGACTTGGGTTTTTATTTAATTATATACCTACTTATTTAAAGAATACAAATAAAGATCGATTTATTATTTTTGTATTGTTGTGGGAAAAGTACAATTCCTGCAATCTACAATAAATAAATCATCACGAAGTAAATACAAAATAAATATATATATATATTTGTTACAAAACATTTTCTGGTATATCTTGATAGCTTTTGAACTTACTATCCCGATCCCTTCTAACATCGGAAGGAAGGTAGTAACACAAAAATAAATATTACTTTTAATAACACACACTCAGTTCCCACTAAGGTATTTTATAACCAATCAAAATAATAAATTTAATTCTAATTAACTTATAACTTAAATACCTAAATAAAAACCCAAATCCACAAAAATTTAGTTTTTTTTTTTATTATTTTCTATTCAATTTAATTTCTTTTTCCTTTCTTTGTTTTTCGCTCGGTTTTTCGTGTTATTACAATACCTACATTATCTAACTAAACTTCGCTCAGAATTGTTCTTTTGAATGCAATGGTTTATCATTGCATTCGAATTCTAATTAAAATTAAAAATTATGATTTGCATACCTATATCCCTGCGACAGGAGTATCCCTTCCCTTGTGTTTTAAATATTTAAAGAAAAAGTTTAATCAGAGTATAATTAGTAATTAGTAATAGTATACATAACAATATTATTTGAACTAACTTAATACATTTATTTATTTGTGAAATAGTATAAAAATAAAAATAAAAATAATACATTAGGTAGGTTGAACAAATGAAGATGGTGTTGAAGAGCATGAACATACACAAGAATGATTAATTTTTACAGAATTACGATGAAGAGTTTTTAAGCGTGCTTCAAAAAGGACATCGTTTATTGCTTTTTGAGCAAACAGTTGTTGGTCTGGTTCAAGTTTTCCTAATTCGATGGCCCATGACTTTACTAAAATATTGTTATCAGATGTTGATTGTTGTTGACGATAATATGCTAATTCTAACAAATCATTTTTTCTTTTTTCTTCAAAATTTCCCATATTGATTTTTTTTTCCGGTGGTTCGTATGATGTTGTTACAAGATCTGCAGGCGTAATTGTTTCAAAATTATCATCCTGCAAATTTAAAATAAAATAAAACAACTATAGGTAATAAATTAAATATAATAATAAACTATAAATACTTAACCATAAAAATAAATCTGCTATAATAAATACAGTATGTGATTCAATTTTCTACCACTATAGTTAATGTAATATTAATATAATATAATACTAAACATAAACTAATCTAACCGCTAATTGTTACATTTTATCGATTTGATAGCAGATGCCTGCTTCAGAAGAATGGAAAATTATTTCTGATAACTTTGAGTCTAAACAGAATTTTCAACATTGTTTGGGGTCGATGGAAAACATATAGAAATAATAAAGCCTCAATAACCTGGCTCGTATTTTTTTAATTACAAATATACATTCAGTATTGTTTTGATGGGTATTGCAAATGCTAATTATGAATTTATGATGGTGGATATTAGTGCCAATGGATGAGTTTTAGACGGAGGCGAATTTTCATATACTTTATGTTATAAGAATTTTCTATAAAACAAATTGAAGATTCTGGAACCGGATTACCTACCAGAAATAAGTGACCATATTACCATATGTTTTTGTAACGGATGATGATTTTCTGCTTTCAAATAATCTGATGAAACCCTATCCACATAGAAATGTAAGCAAAGAAAGACGTATATTTAACTATAGATTGCCGAGAGTTCGTAGGATAATTGAAAATACTCTTGGAATTTTAGCATCACGATTTTGAATACTTAATTTAAGTCCGAAAAAACTACAATAAACATTTGTGCGTGCTGCCACCTTCACAACTTTTTACGTCAACATAAAATGGAAATATTTTTACAGGACAGTTTCGATTTGTTAAATATTTTAACAGGAAACTTGGAACCAGGAAGTTGAAGAAGTGAAAATGAACAATTAGGTCAGCTACTATAACCTTATCAAGGTAGAAATTCACCAGGAACAGCCAAAGACATACGAGATCATTTTTGTATTTTTATTGTATTTTTCATTTCGCGTGTAATTACTATCAAAAATTTTTAACCTAGTATAAAAATACACTAAATATAAAATAATTCAACAATAAATATCAATAATAAACAATATAAATAATAATAATAATAATAATAATATGTTATACGTACTGTATTTTCCAATTTTATGCATTTTATGTCTATGTGAGTAGGATCATTACTTTCTTCGTCCATTGTCGATGTACCAGACATTTGCATTTCGTGATCCCGTAAAAACTCAAACTCATCAAAGTACCAAACCGACGGCAAGTATACGTCGTCGGTACCTGCACCGGATTTTTCACTCGCTAAAACTTTCTTCAACTCGCGACGATAATTTGTCCTCAATGTATTGATTTTTTTTTTAGTAGTATTTATGTCAGCCGTTGGATCGATTTCTTTTAATTTATTAGTTAATTGTTCGTAGCATTCTTGTTTCAAAATTATATTTTTGTACAAATCACTTTTAATTTTCCACGTAGCAGGTAAACTACGGTATAAACGTATAAATTCGCGCCAAAATTCTTTATTATTTGATTTATTTGCCATTTTTTTGGACAAACATATATAAAATTTACAAAAGCCAAAAAGGCATGACTGCTTCACAAAATATTCGACTCGATTGACTTATAAATTGTACATTAACAATTTACATTACTATACGTCAATGAATTACAATCATGAATGTCAATCATCTTGATTGATGATAAAAATTCAAACATATTTGAATTCCGTGAGTCATGAAATTTGATTGTCACTCGTCAGTCATTATCATTCGCATACATACGCCGTCAGTCTTCACTATCAATCACGTCGATTGTTTTTCATGACTGACCGTGTGTGGAGGGCCTTAATATTTAATTTTTGATATTTTGAATTGTTGATGTTACCTAATAATATTAAATAATAATTATTATTTTTAATAACCAATATTCCTTACATTATATTACATATTTACATAATATTTTACATTTTTGTCTGTCATCTGTTAAAAAATTAAAAAAAAAAAAAACTACCGACGCAAGCACTGTTTTAGAGATACGCTATCAAAATTTCGTTATCAGTACTTTAATATTTGGATTCTTATTTCTTCTCGTTTCAATCGCATTATAAAACGGTTTGGAGCAGAAGTTTCGATTTCCCATCTGTTATTTGTAGGAAAATAACTAAATAATTATTGCTAATTCTAAAGTTTCAAATCTCAATTGAATTGCTGGTTAGGTTAGGTTACCATAAATGTAATATAATTTTTTTAATTAATTGATCTCAAACATTTTTTTTTTATCGAATTACCACAATGATTATTATCGTACGAGAATAAATGTTCTAAATATTTTATCAAGGTACTTGGAAACATTTAGATTTATAATAAATTAATTTCCCCGTTAATGCGTGTATTGGAAACCGAATTTGTACATCCACCAATGTTTAATTACAGGAAATGTCTTTTGAAATGGTACCCAAACAATCTGGAAGACTGGTACGTATTTTATTGCTCGGTGATCGAGATGTGGGTAAAACTTCTATTATATTGTCTTTGGTCAATGAAGAATTTTTGGAAGAAGTGCCTGGTAAAGCTGAAACAATAACGATTCCAGCTGAAGTCACACCAGAACTTGTACCAACAGATATTATTGATTATCATGGCAAGTGTGAATTGTTTGATTTAATTAACTAGTAGTTGACGTTGTGCATATAATTTTAGAAAATGAACAAGATCACGAAGAATTATGCGAGCAAATACGTAATGCAGATGTAATATGTTTAGTATTTTCGGTAATAGATGATGTTAGTCGGCATAATATAAGAAATAAATGGATGCCGTTAATTAGAGAATGTGAAATGAACAGTGATGTATATCGCCCTGTTATATTGGTTGGCAATAAAAGTGATCTCATTAATTGTACAGTTTCAGTTCATGTGAGTTGTACATGCACTTATAATTTGTATAAGCTTTCAATAACTATTTAATTTTAATTTTAAAGGTTGTCGAAGAAGCTTTATATGAGTATACTGAAATCGAAATATATGTTCAAGTAAGTATGAGAAATCGTTATATGAGCAGTTCAAAATGTGTGTAATATTCATTATTTATATTTTTTTTTTTTTTTTTCAGTGTTCGGCTAAAATGTTAATAAATATTAGTGAAATGTTTTGTTATGCCCAGACAGCAGTTCTACATCCCATTAAACCATTGTATATGGTAGAAGAAAGAACGGTATATTTTACTATATTCATATAAGTTATTTATTTGTTACGTTATACTATACGAGCATAAATATATTGCTGTTTACTAATTTGCAATTATATAATAGTTTTTAATTTAGTATTTTATTATTTTATTATTTCAGCTAACTGTGAAATGTAAAAGAGCGTTATGTCGAATTTTTAAAGTAAATATACCTATAATACATTGTATATAAATGTGTGAACATTTTTTTTTTTATTATTAATTATGTGTGTTAGATAATTGATACTGATAATGATGGTTTACTTAGCGATGAAGAATTAGATAATTTTCAACATTATTGTTTTGATTGTCCTTTGCCATTACATCAACTGAATAGTATTAAAACTATTATAAACATGAACTGCAAACGTGGGATTTCAACATCAAATTTTGTTACACTTGAAGGTATGAAATAAATATGGAATAATAAATTAGTTGTATTATAATAAATAGAGTCAGTCACAATCATAATTTTTATAATTAATTACATTGAAACTTGTGTATTATTATTATTGGTATATAGATTATAAGTTTATTTTACAATAATGTATTATTTATTATGTAAATACAAAATGTAGGGTTTCTGTTCCTGCATACTTTGTTCATACTTAAAGGAAAAGCACAAACTACATGGACTGTCATTAGAAAATTTGGATATAATGACAGTTTGGATCTTTGCTATAAATATCTCCACCCTAAGTATATCACATATTGAAAATAACATTGATTTTTAAATTTTTAATTGTTCTAATCAATTTATAAAACAACTTTTCACAGTTTACAATTGGACAAGCACTGTACATTTGAGTTATCTCATAAAGGTGAACAATTTTTGACTAATTTGTTTGAGTCACATGATAAAGATAGAGATGGCTGCTTGAGCCCAGTTGAGTTGCAATTATTATTTTCAATGTGTGCAATAGAACCAACACTTTTAAGAAAATGTCTATACAATACAAATCAAAAAGTAATACTATAAATTAAAAATCTTTTTAAATTTTTGACAATTTTTTATTCTGAAATACTGTTACTATACTAATACTATTAGGGTTGGATTACTTTACAAGGATGGCTTTCATTTTGGTCTTACTGCACACTAGTTGAAACTCATACTACGGCAGCGTACTTTGCTATGCTGGGGTACACCATGAAATATGATAATCTACTTTCAGCTATTCAAGGTAAAACTTAAAATAATTAAAATATAAATATAAAGATCATTTTTATTTTTTTCAGCTACTAGAAGTAAGAAAATTGATTTACAAAAAAAGCAATCACAACGATCGGTGTACATTTGCCATGTCATTGGAAGCAAAGGAAGTGGAAAGTCAACAATATGTGGATTGCATGTAAAGAATACAAAAGTTGATGTAAATAAAAATATAAATTATTTATGTTATTTCATAATATATGATATATGTATAAGCTAACCAATTGATATGACACTAAAATCAAAAAAATATATTAATATGTAAAATGTGATAATTTTTGCTTTAATTGTTTTCTTTGATTATGCTTTTAATGACTACAATTGTATTCTATACAATATATTAATACATTTTTATTTTGTTAATCATAAACATATAATATTGCATTCAATAATGGATTAATCATAATTTTAAATTATTTTAAATGTTTAATTATTATAGACGCAAGTGATAAATGCTGACGAGTCAAATATAACATCTGTAAATCGTGTTCAAGTGTATGGCCAAGATAAATATTTAGTTTTAAAAGAGATTAATTCAATAAGTGAAAATCATTTGACAACGGAAGACATTAAATGTGACGTAGCTTGTCTAGTATTTGATTCTTCACAGAGTTGTTCATTTGAATATATTGCACATATATATTTAGTATGTCTGGATAATCTATAAACAATTTCTTCATTATTTATAATTGTTATTTTAATGTTTTTAGAAATATTATCAAAGTAGAAATATCCCAGTTTTGATTGTGGCAAATGATAAAAGTAAGAATATAGTAAAACAAGATTATATTTTACAACCTGATCAGTTTTGCAAACAAAACAAATTGTCATTACCCTATGTGTTTATAAATTCATATGAAGGCAAAAAGTTGTATTCAAATTTAGCTACAATGGCTTCTCTTCCGTAAGTAATATATTATATAGATACATTTTATTAAATTTCTTTTTCTTTTTAAAAGTGATGTGATAGTAACATTATATAAATTGCCAAATATTACTCAAAACAGAAAATTTTTTTTTATTTTTAGACATAAATACAGTCCACAACAGTCAAGTTTTATACCAAACCTCCATGAATCAACTGTTTTTATTGGGAAAACAATCATCGGTGTTGCTATAATAGCTTCATGTGGTATGTTTGTTGGTAGATATTTCGGGAAATTTAAAAAAGATCTGTTGCATTAAATAAAAAATTAATAATGAATCATTAATTTTAAGTAATATAATATTGTTGATAACTTTTCGTTAAATGATATTTGATTATAATTACTTGAAAACAATAGCTTCAGTTTTATTGAAATTTATATTTTTAAACGATATTTTACATATAATGTTTTAATCATGTATAAATCATATTTTTATTTATTAAAACTATCTACATACATATGAATTTGAATAAATATCAATATATTATATTAAGCCACCTCTATTTATTAACTGTAAACATTTCGAAAATGATATTGACTCGATACAATAATTGTGATCAATCATTTTTTTTTTTTTTTTAAAAAAAAGATCATCTGTACATGGAGAATAATTAAAGAGGTTGCACCTCTTATATACGTATAAGATAGTAAATCGACATACCATATTTTTAGCATAGGTAATTTATAATTAATATTAGAGTAAATTGAGGTGTTATTAAATTTCTTAAAGATAATATAAACTGTGCTCAAGTCATGGGTGCCCATGGGGAAGGAAAATGAGGCACTTGCCACTTCTTGAAAAAATTAATTGAAACTTATATAAGTATAAAAATTGGAAGATGATTGTTATCATATTGACAATTTATCAAACACAATTCAACTATTTTTATTTATTATTATGAGCAGGGATAGGATTTTATAGCATATGCATATTTTTTATGGATGTTTAAAAAATAGCAGAATAAGCTTGAAATGTGTTTCATGATACACAGAAGCAGAATACCAAATTTTTATTTGCATATTTTGTAATATTTTAGCATTTTTACTTGTTTCTTTATCAAAATTTATTAATTTATTATATTTAAAAAATTAAAGATTCAATAATCATGTTTTAAATTATTATGGAACTATCTTGGATTCGTGGCACATTAATAATTTTGTGTTCAGAAATGTATGAATTCGGAAACGGATTACGATAAACAATATTTATTTTAATTTAATTTTATTCAAATTTATAAAACCATTTTATATTTAAAATTTTAATGTATATCAGTATAGTTATTTAATAAAACTAATTTTTTTTTTTTTTTTTGCATATTTCATAATAAATAAGGGAATATTATAGCACATGTTTATATAATTTTAAGTGCTATAAAATCCTATCCCTGATTATGAGGTAGCTATATAAAATATAATACATAATATATCAAAATGTAAGTACATTTTGATATTTATTTTTTGCCCCTATTGAATGAAGTTATATCCTTGGGCATCCATGATTCAAGTATTCAATTTTTTTATTTTCACTTGTAAACAGCTAGAAGTTAAATAATCAATTGATTATAAATAAACTAGTAAAACTCCAGTACATAGATTTGTCATCTTATACGTAAGACAAGGACCACAAAAATATGGGTAGATCTTAATTAATTTTTTATTATATGCTCTATAATATAAGTTAAAAATGTTGAAGTTTACATCGTGATATCACATTTATTATTAGTATATGACAAGTATAATAATTAAGATGATCTAATTTTTGTGAAAGCTACCATATCAAAATTTCTTAAATTCTAAATAAATATTTTTGTTTTTATATTAATTTAAATAAAGTACTTACAGTTTTTACAGTCTAAATTAGCCATATATTTGATTGCAATTTTCATTAAGATTTTTTAAATGTTAGTTTCAGTGCAATTTGCAATTTTATCCAGCCAATAATATATAAAATATACCAATTGTTACGTGATTACGGATTAATGATCATTCATTATATTTTTATTGTTAATAAAAATATACGTAGACATAGATGACATAACATAAACATTTATTGACACATTGCTTAGTTTTGTGCTCAGGCAAATTGAAAATAAAGTAAACTCTTATTTGTTATTTACAACGGCTGTTAAAAATATTTCGTATGATAGATGGTGTATTGAATATATTTTAGTATTTTACTTAATTTTACTGTTGCTGAAAGCATATAGTATGTAAATTATAATAAACAAAATATTATATATTATTTATTTATTTATTTATTTATTATAATAAACGGGTTGGGTTAAGACCCTTTTAGATAAATGTACAATTAATGTTACAGCAAATTAAATAAAGGCTAAAACTGTTAATAAAATAATTAAAATAAAATAAATAATTTAAAATTGAAATTAGAATTTTCATTAGACATTTTCATCAAACATCGAAAAGGTATATTTTTTAAATTATTATTAGAACAATTGGGAATTAAAAATGGGACAGAAAAACTAGTTTGGCGATGGGGAACTTTAAAATCGACCATGAAAAGTATCTCGGGACAATTAACAATATTATAAAATATTCTTGTTATATAACATATATATATATATAACTGGATTTTGTTGTATGCCTACTCTTTCAATAGACAATAGAAGTATGTTTATTGTTTATATAATACCACATTCTAACCCAACCTAACCCATTATAGATTACAGTATAATCATACTTCTTTTTTTCTTTTCCTTACTACTTTCGAACTACATCACACCATCCCGTCAGGCATCCCACCGGGATAGGAAGTCTGTCGGATATGGTCATTTAGGCCTTAAGGGACTCGTTTAGGAATTAAAAGGGCATTTATATTGGACTTGGAGACTTGAAAATTTTATCGGATGTTCATATATTATGTGATGAAATTTTGGAACTCTTTCGTTTAAATCAAAACGTAAATGAGTACCTATCTATTAGTTACCTATGTATTTTGAATAAAAATTTTAATCAATACGTATATTACCTGATACTGAAGTTCGCTCAGAATAGTTTTTCGAATGTAATGATATAAATATCCATTGCGTTCAAATTTTAATCAAAATTCAACACTTTTCGAGTTTCTGTTTGGGTGGACGGCAAACGATTACCTATTGCCGTCAAAAAATACGTTCGTTCTTGCCGTCATACTTCAACAACAAATACGACGATTCTAGTCGGAATGGGAATTCTATTTTTAAAAATAAAAACAAATAATATTTTTTTATGTAGATAATATTAATATTATAATCTCGTATCACAAAACGTCAGTAAAAAATTATTCACAATAAAACACACAATGCTATGTATAAATATAATAATTATATAAAAGTACAATAGTATATTATAATTATATTAAATCTAAACAAAAATAAAAAGAATACGGTTTAAACATATAAATATTTTTTCGCGTAATTTGGCAAAGAATTAATTTCGAAAATTATATATAAGTAATAAAGACTTTCCGTCTAATCGTATTTAATGTTATATTAATAATAATAATAATAATAATAATAATAATATTCTATTTATAGAACTAAACTTATGAACAAATATATAATATAAATACGTAATATATGTACACGTTATTCGCGCGAATTTTTATCTGTGTGTTCGAGAGGCAGAAGATGATAAGATTAACGCAATTTATTATTATGATATTTTTGACAATATCGTTTTAATTTGAATACTAAATTTATTCGTATAATTCTTTTTAACCCTTTTTTTTCTATATATAGTCTGTATAATATTTATACTTTTGAGACTTCTGCCTTTTAAACGACTCAGATAAAAATTCGACAATAAAATAAATATAAATTAATCATATTTTTGTTATTTTTTTTTTTTTTTTGTCATGGAACTCACACGAGCACTGGAACGGGCTTGGTCAAAACGAATAGGTACCTGCCTTTTATAGGTTTCTATTATTACGATGTAAAAATTAAAAAAAAAATTTATATATATAATAAAATACCTACTTAAAAGTTACGAGTAAAAAATGGCAGCAATTTAATTGTTACACATATACCTACGCAAGAAAAATAGTATGTCGCGAATTAATTCGGAATTAATGATTCGGCGTGGACGGTTTTATTTAACGTACAAGTAGAATTTCTTAAATACCGTTAAAAAAAAAATATAAAAGTTATAAAAAAGTATGTTTTTTTTAAAAAAAAAAAATAATTATATAACATCATCGTTATAATATATGGTAGGGAGGTATTATAATATA
Organism: Tetraneura akinire; assembly: GCA_021307375.1. Lineage (NCBI taxonomy): Eukaryota > Metazoa > Arthropoda > Insecta > Hemiptera > Aphididae > Tetraneura > Tetraneura akinire. Next base: position 1,308,750 of record JAIUCT010000009.1, on the reverse strand, counting down.
GGTAATTTTTATACCACGTTATAGGTAAGATTTTCCACATTAATCAATAATCATACATATTATGTTCTCTTTCAAAGCCATTACAATTTTTAATTTAGACTTGAATTTTGTAAAAAAAAAAAAAATTGTAATTCTTACAAAATGTATAATAAATAACTAACATATTGATTGTTTTGTTTTACAATAAACTAAAAGTAATAAATAAAATATTCATTAGAACCAGTCTCCAATGTTTTCACGATGGCATACCATGTTTGTCTTTTTTTTTTTTACGTTCTATGGATGGTATTGTTTTTTTTTTATTATTATTATTTGAGCAACGCAATGCCATAAATATTTGACAAAATTCGCGATGTATAGTTATAAAAAAAAAAAAAAAAAAAAAAAAAGAATAGTAAAAAAAAGTAAATAAAATAATTGACGGTCTACTTTTGGTTTTCGTTGCTCGTATATAATAATATAATATATATTATATATATATATATAAATTATTGTCGTTAAATGTGGTATTTGGCACTTTGTCGTTGAATATCTGTTGTTTAAATTCATCTTTTCTTTTGATCCACTGCTTCGGCCATCATTTTTCTGAGCAGGGGTTCCGGACTGCAAGGCTTAGGATCACATTTCATTTTGCCATCAGCACCGCATCTAATAAATAATATAAATCAAATATCAGTATAAATTATAATTATAATAAATTCAATTTATTGTTAAAATTAAATAGCTTTTAGTAAACAATTAGATAGGTAATATAATTCACGTGTTGAATAAAATAAAGTAGGTATAATTATTATAACCTATTTATGGTTTCACATTATATTACAATAAAATATTAAAACTATATGGTTTAAGCTTTAAGGTTGAGTGTACCTATTTGCAACTTTTTACATCACAATCACAGCATTAATAAGTACCTATACCTACATAATAATATAGGTACCTATTACGATTTATATGATATAGCCAAAATGTAGGTTTTAAAATGAGTTTATTACTATGTATATTTTTTAAGATCGTATACTTACATGCATTCGAGACAAGGGCCTGAAGCTATTCCCACGTCTTCCCCTACCCTGTATGCATGGCCGTGAATTAGACATCCTGCTCGTCTGGCAGCACCGCGATATGCGTTAGCGAAGAAATGTGGTGGTACTACAGTGGTAGAAGTTGTGGTAGTTGTGGTCACATTGACCGTTGTAGCCTGTGCGACTGGACATTCGTATCGCGGACAACAGAACCCTTGTATGTTCTCCTGGTAACATCCGAAAATGGGCGGTGGACAACTTTGTTGTAGGCATATTATATCGCCGCGGAAACAGAAACAAAAATCGCACGGGTCATCTCTGGGCACTTGTTGAGCGGAAACATACACTTTACCACCATATCTGAAAAAAATATAATAGTGTAGGATAAATACAAGTACAATATGATCATGATGTATGTTTGGGAAATAAGTAAACTATAAATTTCAAATAAATAAATTTATCTAAAATACGAGTAAATTAAGAGATTTCCTAACCTGCAAGTGCCTGGTCCGAAAACTGCTTCGCTTTCATCTTCATATTCATCTGGGAATCCTTGGTCGGGCTGTGGTGCCTCTGAGGTAATACTGTCTTGATGAAACGGTTTCGGAGTCCATGTTGATTGTGGGATTGGGGTGTACGATGGTGGTTTAGCCGTGTATACTGGAGGCGGGAACGGAGTGCTGCTTGGCGTGGGTTTCGAGTGAGGTTTTTCCGTATTGAAAGGTATATGCATCATGTCACCAGTTTCATGTGCTGGATTAATATTTTCATTCTCTAAATGTTCTTCGTTAATTACTGGTGTTGCTAACGTACTGCTCGTTTGCTCGCCAGTTATTTTAACGTCGTTTGTCAAAGTACTTCCACCAACAATTGGATTATTTGTTGATGATGACTGACTTCCAGTTGAATCAACGGCTTCTTCCATTGGCGGGACGATCACTTCTACCGTGGGAGAAATTGGACTTTCTGCATCATTAGGTTTTTCTTGTTCTTGGGTTGGTTGTGATTCCGATGATGATGATGGTAACACGTCTTGTTGGGTACTGATTTGGGAAATCTTGTTATCCGCTTCGGGTATGTTTGTGTTCGGTTCTATATTAACTTGAGGGACCACTGTTGAATCAACGGTATGTAATATTGGTGATCCATTACTCGTTGGATCTTGTTCATTGGTTCCAGACGAGTATTGAGCGGTTGTTAATTCTGCGGGCGTTTTGTCGTCTGCGTTAGCTTCCATAATTGGTCCAGTGGTTTCTTGTGTATTTGGTAAGTTTGAAATAGGCGAGTCAGTCAATACTGTTCCTGAGTCTGAATTACCTGGCTCTAAATGATTTGGAATTTGAGTAGCACCCACACTTTCAGGTAATTCGGTTCCAACTGAATTTTCTGGTGATTTTTCATCGTTCGTTTGTAATTCGGGTATTATGTTTATACTGCTCACGGTAGTAAATGGTTCATTATATTTTTCCGGTAAAGAATTTTCTGAAGAAGGATTAGCCAGATTTTCTGGTAAAACTGTTGGTTGGTTTTCAATTGGAGCACTTTCAGTTCCTTGATAGTTACTTTCTGTGGGTTTCGATGATGTTTCCAAAGAATTTTTAACCGCATCTTTAACCATATTGACCGAAGAAATAATGTCGTCGATACTTGCTGGTCTTAGATTATTAGAATTATTTTCAACGAGGGATGGTTTATCATTAGCTATATTTGGAGTTTGAGTCACATCTAAGGGATTTACAATGTTTTCCGGTAGATCCGTTACATCAGATGTAGTATCTTTTTCAGACCCTTTATCGATAATTGGATTATTGATTCCGTCTCCCGATTTGTTATCATTTATTTGTTCAATTGGCCTATCTGTTGTTGGAACTATTGAAGCATCGAATTCAGAATTTTGTTCTGGTTGTGATGGATCACTAGGTGGATGTATGTTTGCTACTGTTGATTCATAATTTGGTTCTTCAGTTGAGGATGCGATTGGATAATCTTGAGATTCATTTACTACATTAGGGAATGGATTTTGTTCTTTAATATCGTTTGATGACGTATCAGGTTGGTTTGTTACTATTGGTAAATCTGGCGTGTAAGAAATAGTTGTACCGTCTATTTCTGAATTATCTGATGGTTTTTCATCTTCTGACGATTTGTCTGCATTTATTGGTTTGTTTATTTCTATAAGTTCGTCTGTTTGTTTATTTGGAGTTTCTGTTTGTGTCAGAACATCTGAATTTTGCAAATTTACATCTGAGCTCGTCTCGCTTTCTGGCGTTGCAAGTGAAGTGTATTCAAGTAAAATTTGAGGAATAGATGTACTTGAAACTTCATCAATCGTCGTTTTATTATCATTTTGTTCGCCTGGCTTGTCTTCTAATAATATAGTTGATATTAATTGAGGAGAGCCTAGTTGTTGATTATTTTCAAATAGGACTCCTTCTATACCTCCATCTGTAAATAAAATTAATAAAATATCGAATAGTATTCGTTAATTTTTTATTTTAATACTTACCACACATATATGTTGGACAACACCATGACTCATTTCCTGGATGCAGAGGTATACAATTTCTATGCTGGGGTGGCGCTGGTGGACAGTTCACAGATGTACAAGTTATTATACTGTTTAAACATTCACATTTTTCATGGCACGGGTTAGATTTAGGTACTTCGGCTTTGTGAGCATATGTTACAAAATTGATTAAACAACTTCCTTCTCCAGGTACTCCTGGTTGAACGTATTCTGTCGTTGCTTCATTGTCTTTATAAATATTTGATGTGGTTATTTTATTTAAGATATTTTGTGGATTTTCTGAAGAGTATTCGTTAATTATTTCATTATTCGTGTTTATTTGCGAAGTTGAACTAGGTGCATCGTTTGTGGGTGTTTTGTTTGAAACATCGGTTAATATATTTTTTTCAGTAGGTGATTGAGTGCCATATACTTCAAATTCGGTTGTTTGATCTTGGTTTATTCCGTTATTAATTTTTGAAGGTGAAGCATTAGTATTAGCTTCCACATTGTTAACGTTTGTTGATACTTCACTTGGACTATTCGTTGAATTATCATCTACGTTATATTCAGTTGACTCTACATTAGTGCTCTCATTATTTTGAGGTACGACATTAGGTAGCTGATCATTGTTTATATTCGTTTTTATAGTGGTCGGATTTACAATCAAATTTTCATCCTCTCCATTATCTTGACTTTCCGGGATATTTGTAGATGAAACTACTGACGGTTCACTAGAGTAACCATTTGTCGTTGATAAATTTTCTATATTACTAGTATTTTCTAAATTTCCTTGATTGACTTGATTTAATTGTGGAATTACTGTACTTTCGTCTTCTATTGGAGTGACTTTATTTGAGTTTGTTTCTATTTTATCTGATAGAGGAGTAACATTTTCTTCATTATGCTGATTCAATTCAGTAGCAATATTTAAATTATTTTTGTCGTCAGCCGAAGTATCTGGATCAATTGATGTGTTCTCTATAATGTTATTGTCGTGTTTGTTTTGTGACTGTTCGTGAGGAGTAATATTTTCGTAGTTATTGTTTTGATTTGGACTTTGTGTAATACCTGAATGTTCGATATTATCTATACCATTAATGGTAGATTCAGTCAGTTTTGTAATTACATCGGACTCGGTTGGTTTAAAAATTTCATCAGAATTTTGATTTCCACTAATTTCAATAGGCGCGTTACTTTCGGGAGATTTTTCAGTAGTATCATTTTCGGAAAATATATTTGGTGATTTCGTTTGATCTTCCGTCTTAATTGGTTCTTTTAATGTAACCGTTTCAAGTTTCATAGGTATACTGTTATCGTCTAATTGTTGTTGCGGTGAATTTGTAGTAAAATCGTTCACGTGATTATTATCAGAATTTTCTGTTTCTGTCGAAGTTTTAATTTCATTAGGATCAGAATTAGATACAATATCTTGATCATTTACAATTACTGGTTGATTATCTGGAGAAGAAATATTATCCACTAATACATCTTGATTGATATTTTCTGGATTGACAGAACTAGTTTCTATCGTTGGTATTAATGTTGATTCTGAATTGGCTTGATTATTCAATCCAAGTCTGTTATCACTTTGTTCCCCATTGGCCGGCAAATGTTCGTTGATCGGATTTCCAGTTACATCATTAGACGCACTACTGTCGTCTTCGCTTATAATAGGTTTTATTCCAGTTGAATTTTCCGTGTTTTTATTATTTGATTGTGGGGATATGTTGTCTGTGTATTCTGCAGATGATATTTTGTCATCAGCTGATGGCTGTGGATTGACCTTATCTACATTCTTTTCCGTTGAAGAATCGTCACTGATGGGAATTGATGTGGATTCCTGTCCCTTTACTTGGTTATCTGAAAACAGAGGTGGTGACGATGGTGAAACTACAAATATATTATCTTCTGGTTGGTCAGTAGATGCATTATTTTCTGAAATCGCTGGTGCAGCTGGTTTTATCTGAGTTTTTTCTGGAACAACATTTTCAGTTTGTGGTTCATTTAATTTGGACGTATTTTCTATTGGATTCAGAGAAGTCAATTGACCCGTAGGTGTATTTTGTGATTCAGGTTGTTTTTCCGTTGGATTATTCTGTTGGATTGATTCATTTTCTATTTTAGGAGTATCAGTCGATGATACGTTTTCTACCGGTAAATTATCTTGGTACTGTTCAGTAAAATTATTTTGCAATTCAGGTTGATTATCTCCTGGTGAATTATTCTCCACTAAAGGTTTATGTTGTTCAGTTGGTATAATTTCTACCTTAGGTATTTCAGTTGGTAATGCATCGTCTACTTGTAAGTTATCTTGATTCTGTTGTGTGGGTAAGTTTTCACTTAACTTAGGAATTTCAGTTGATGATGCATCGTCTACATGTGAACTATCTTGATTCTGTTCTATCGGTATGTTTTCATTTACTTTATTGTTTTCAATTATAGGGTTATTTTGTTCATTAGGTTCATTTTCTACTTTAGGAATTTCAGTTGGTGATGCATTTTCCACTTGTGAATTATATTGATTTTGTTCTGTGGGCATATTTTCAAAGTCCTGATTATTTTCTAC